>CAUYRH010043575.1:0-36504 GCA_963574655.1 Perodicticus potto | reverse complement strand
TTTAAAAACATGCTAATATCAGCTACTGTGTGCAGTGTGTATGTGTGTGGTTGTGTGTGAATGTATTTGTGAGGTGTGGTCTTAAAATGCGCTTTGAAGACTAATAGTCTTTTTTAAGCTGAATGCTAGAATTTGTCTATAATAAATAGGATGTAAGTCATTTTCTAATTTCCAGGGGGAAGACTGTATCTGGGAAGTTATTTGCAGTCTGGACACAAACCATTAAAAATAATGTCAAAAATTGGAAAGCATCAAGAGGAAAATATTAAGGATGTTTCAGGAATATAAAACCATTTTTCAGAGTATTGTCTGAGGAAAGTGGGTATAGGAAGATGAGAAAAGATTAAATAACATTAAACTGTTCTAACTACTTGAAGAATTTAGACTAAAAACATTGTTTTATGTTGCTCCATTGGATAAAAATAAGAAAACAATAAGATCATATATAGACATGTATTTTAGTTCATTATTTGAAAGATATTTCTGACATTCAGAGTTATCCAAGACAGAATGAAAGCTGAAGGTGAAAGCTGAAGTGGTGTTTCAAACATAGAAATATTTTCATTGAATTTTTTTAAAATATGAAATGAATAGATAAAATACACTAAATTTAAGACCTTTTTTAGGCCTGAGAAACTATAATATCACGAAACTGCATAAACCAGCATCATTTTGGAGGGTTCATTTTTCATATCTTCAGTCCTGTACAATTATATCTTATCACACAAAAGACTTATTGAAGGAAGTAAATGTGACGGGGCTATAACTAAAAGTTTCTGGTCTATTAATTTGCTGTATCTCATGTATTACAGAAATATTGAGAGATTGTACTTGAATCATAAAACTGAAAAAAATTATAAAATTCACAGCCAGAATTTCATGAGCAGTGAAGTTTTCTTTTTTAAGTTTTTGCTAAACGTAGCATAATTTCTTTCCTTTTAATAAAATGAGTTGAGTTCAATATTAAATTGTTTTCTAAGCAATGTAGTTTTTATCTAGGCCATTTTTACATATGTTAAAACAATCACTTGGAACTGATTTTCTAAGGAATACCCATCCCCCGTGTGTTAGCATGATGATACACACTGATTCTCAGAGAGTTTTGTCCCATTATTTTTTGCTTATTATCCGACAGAAATGTTTATCGTTGATGTTCAGGATTCTTATTATCTGCAGCTGCAGGCTCCTAGTGACTGACGTTTTTAGGCTATTTCATAGCACTACTACTTAAAATATATGGAATTTGAGATCAAAATTAAAAATACATTAGCTTAAAATGGGAACTTTACAAATAATTATTGTAATATATATAATACCAAACAAAGATCCTTTATAATAGGTTCACATTGGTTTGTACCAGCTGGTAATAGCTGATTTTGCACATTTCTTGCAACTTGCATGCACAATGACATCATATTGATAGCTCGAAATCAATCACTGGGGGAGCATTTACTCAATGAAAATTGACAAGTAGTACAAACCAGGACTTTCTTCACTTGTGGAAAGCTAGTTGTTAAAAATTTAATGAACATGCCACTAGTAAAATCTAATCTTATCAGGAAAGATGCATATATATTTTGAAGTTTCAATACCAAGCAATAATATTGTCTCATTTTAATTAATATGTCTTCTTGTTAGTAACAGCATATTATCTATTTGAAAGTTGAGTGGTTTTGTGATTTATCTAAATTGTTGAAGAAAAGTGTTTAATAATTCTTATGTTTATTCACTAGATTATATTTGTAATGCTCTTAAAATTATATGCAATACTACCAGAAAAAATCAACTAAGAGAAGTGAGATTACCTAGACAAAGCTTGAGTCCAATAGAAAATAACAGGGTAAAGCCAGTTTGTTCTGGTGACACTCGGGAGACAGACTGTATTTCCTAGTAAAAAGAATAAATATTTGAAGAAGAGATAAATGGCCATATATTTAGTTGAAAGAATGATCATCATATTTATTTAAGAAATCTAACACCTCAGCTGTTTGTAGTAGAGAATCCAAGCTGTGCCCACCAAAGCAAATCCAAAGTGCCTATTCACGTCTTGAGGATTTATGGAGAATACATCCCAGAAGTCCTTTTGCATTTCTACAACTCCAAGAAAAAAGATTCCTAAAGCCAAGAGGCTAGGTAGAAAAGCTAGCAGAGTAACAAAAGGCACTCATCAAAAAGGATTGATTCTAAACATAGCTTGGGGTATCTGGAACTCAAATTGTCTTTGAGCCCATGGCTGGGTCCTAGGACATCAGGAAAATCTGAGAAAGTAGTTACTGGAATCTAAAATAGTGGAGTGGATGGGAAGACAGCTGTATTCATCCTCTAATTTAGTTTAGCATAAAAAGAAAACCATTTTCCCCTCTTCAAGACAATAATAAAAATCTGAAATTGGGATAATGTGTTTGCTTTAATCACAGAAAGCATCCCCTGAACAGGTAGTAGGGAAATGTACTTTCCTGCAAGCATATCTGAAACCTCTGCTGAATCCCAGAGGTTCCCCAAATCACACACAGGATTTGACAAGGAAGTTAGTGCCCTACAGTAAGTGAGGAAGAGCCAATGAACAAGGGTCACAACTGCATAGCAAAAAGAAATACCAGCTTAAAGAAAATTATCTAAAAATATTCATTTGCTTTTTTAGCAATTTTCCAATTATATTGGTTCATACCATGGCTATATAAACAGAAATGTTCCCTTTTATTTGATTAAATCACTAAGTCAAGAAAAACTAAGTCATCTAAATAAAACATACAAGTTAAAAAATCAGAAACACAATATTGAATTTACTGAGTTTTTCATTATTAACAACTAGACTAGAGCCTATACATTCTATGAGTAAGAACAAATTAGGCAATGGCTAACTACTCCTTTACCGAGCATAAAGATTATTGTCACTGTGTTTATGGCTAAAGCTCCAAACCAACCAAAAATTGTGTGTGTGTGTGTGTGTGTATGTATTCGTTCATTGGAATACTGGTTTCATAATTCTTTACATGATCCAACTTGTATATCTGAGTAAATATCACTATCCCTAATGAAATTTTAAAACACTACATATAAATACATAAACTATAAATACATAAATTTATTACATCAATAGATAAAATACAACTAAATATAATTAGATCATTATTTGATGATATTATGGATGTGAAGAGGTTTTGCCTTCTATTTTTGCGTAACCCTTCTTTGGAAGAAATAAAGAGTCAAAGTTGAAAACTTCAGATCTCCGTCTTTCTGGTTGTCCTTTAAGACTGAAGCAAAAGGAGGCAATAGAAACACAACAGTTTTATTTTACTAAAGAAGAATTAAAAAGCCTTATTTTATAATCTGAAAAATTGGAAAGACCCCAGTGTATAATAAAAATAGCAAGCATAATCATATTATGGAAGGTTTTATTATATGTTATCTTTTGACTTTTTCTCTTATTTTTATGTGTACCGGTGTCCCTGCACTGTGTGTGTGCATGTGTGTGTTTTGTTTTCCTTTTCATCATGGGGCACATCAGGAAGAATAACATCTGTACAACACAGTGCGTACAAACACAAAGATACATATATAATATATTTTCTCTCTGCTTGTCCCATGCTGAATAAGAGTTGCTCCTCAGAGCTATTCTCTACCTGGTTTTCTCAGTCTAGTGCAAAAAAAAAAGATAATTCTTCAACATACTGCTGTACTTGAAATCTGAGAATTTGTTGAATTTTGCTTTGTTCTTCTAGATGTTAGACCCACATAGTACTTCCAAAGGTATCTATGGCTTGAAGCTTAATATGATTTCACACTTACTGAATTATTACATGTATGGTTAAAATATACTTCGAGTTTTATGTTTCTTTTGACTTTTTTCAGGTTTAGTATTTTTAATCTCCTTAAATAATGAGTGATCCGCATTTGATTCACACTCAAACTAAAGTAAGACTTACATTAAAATGATAAAATAAAGACTGCAGATGTCAGTAGAATTTTATTTCTGCTAATAACATGAGAATATACTAAGATATTTTGCAGGAAAGAAAATCCTTGTACAAAATACAGGTAAAATTTAAATCTCAAGTAATTAGCCAAGTAGTTTGATTTCATTATAGCAAGTACTAGATTTGAATAACTTAAAATGTCTGTACATTTAAGCTTTTATATTTTTTCATCTTTATGTCTATTTAGGAGAATGATTTTAAAAAGGCAATTGAAAAATTGGTTACTTATAGCATATGTATAAACTCCACAGCTTTATAAAAAATATATAAATAGATTTTTGCAAAAAGATGAAGACTTGACCAGAAATTTATTAGATTCTCAAATTTTTCAAGATCATGTAGATTCAATATTTGCATTTTCTTGGTTTGTTCTTTCATTTTGATTTTCTCGACCCATTCGTTGTATACAATTATAAGTCCCTCAATTTAACAAAAACAGAAAAACTTGCCACCTAGCCTAAAATTTTTGAATATTTGAACAATAAAAGGCATCCATTAAGTAGAGAGGGTGGGAGGTCACAAGCACATACATTTTTTTATTATGATTATCTGTTTCTTTTTTATTTTTCATTTATTGTTGGTGATTCATTGAGAGTATAAGATGATTATCTGTTTCTGAAGATAAATCAAGTATAACAAGGCATGATTTATATTTCATCCAATGATTGTTTTCCTAGAAAGTCCATTTAAGTCCTGAAACAATTATTAATATCTTCATTTTTGCAGATTATAAAAGAGTACATGTGCATTTTGAAAAATTTGCACAGTGTGAAAAATTGTCATCTTAGGCTTTATCTCGTTATAAGGTTAAGGTTACAAAAGTATTATAAGATGTATAGAAGGTCTTTCATAATCTAGTCTAATATTGACATTTATGGACTCAGTTCTCAGAGTTCCCAATAAAATGTGTTTCATTCCAGTCTTATTACACGTCCAGGGGGTGATATTTTTTCTGACACCATTATTTTCCACCCTTTTATTCAGTGAATCATGGTTGCCATTATATCCTAGTCTATTGTAGAATTGCCTCATACAAAGGAAAATTTTGGTCTGTCATAGAAAATTTACTTCATAAATATCTGTGAAATGAATAAAAGTAACATAATGCTCCTGAACAGTTTCCTATCTCCCAAAGTAAAGTAGATCTCAGACGTTATTATACAACGTTACTTCCCTTGAATCTCCATTACAGAACTTATTATGTTTAATTATAATCATTATGTTCTTTTTCAATCTCTAGTAATAATTTGACTTATTTGATTCGAGGACAATAGATGACAAAGTCATGAGTTGGTGAGTTAAGTAGAGTGAATGTAGAGAACACTTGATGAAATTTAGAGATACTTAGTAAATAAAACTGGCATGATTTGTTGAGTAGTTGGATATACAGAAAATAATCTAGGAGAATTCCCTGGCTTTTATCCTTCAATGACTATCAATGACAAAGGAAATTTAGAAAGATAACCATGTTTGCAGTAATAAAATAAACAAATCAATTAGGTCATACAATGGGTTTGAAGCTCATATTAGGTATTTGTATTTGCGTTTGAAATTCAATAGAGGAATGTAGATTAGCAGTTAATAGTCATCTAAAGTGCAGTTGATAGCTGACCTGAAAAAAAGGTCAGTAGGGAACAAGTAGCATGAGATTACAAATGATCCCTGAATGCTATCACCATTTGAAAGATAGAAATAAGATGACTAAGGAAAGAAGGAGTTACCGAAGAAGCCATTATTTTATTTATTTATTTATTTATTTATTTATTTATTTATTTATTTATTTATAGATAGCTTCACTATGTCATCCTCAGTAGAGTGCTGTTACATCACAGCTCACAGCAACCTCAAACTCTTGGGCTTAAGGCGATTCCCTTGCCTCAGCCTCCCAAGTAGCTGTGACTACAGGTGCCACCCACAATGCCCAGCTATTTTTTTGTTGAAGTTGTCATTGTTGTTTAGCAGGCCGGGGCCGGGCTCGAACCTGCCTGCCTCAGTGTATGTTGCTGGTGCCCTAACCACTTAGCTATAGGCACCAAGCCCAAGGAAGCAAATATTATATGAATGTTTTTTAAAATTTGAAACTAGGTAATCTTTTGTGGGAGTTAATTTCATCTCTGTGAGAGATTAGTCTGACCAACTGGAAATTCAACCCTGCTATGTAGAGAAAGGTAGAATATCTGTGACCAGCACTGCTGACTGCAAGCGATCTTTCTTATCACCAAATATTCAGATTACTGTCTTTTACAAATAAAATTGTACTCACTTTTGCCTAAAGAAGATAAGCCATATTTTCCAACTAGTGATGGAAGCAAGCTGATACACTCAATGCTCAACATCTCTGTTAATATATGTGCTTTTATCAGGGATGATGGATGACAGTCTCTAAATAATCCTTTCTCCAGCTCCCCTTAAGAATAATAAAGAAAAAGGCAAGTGCTCTATCTCACAATGGCTAAATATAGGACAATCACAATGAGAGTTCACACACAGAAAGGAGACCAGGGAACACACACTAGCAATCCTAGTTCTAATACCCTACAAGGAAGATCATGCAAGGGTCCCTACTCTGGGGAAGCAGAAGGCTCTCTGACTATAGCCAATTCTGCTTCCTGAGGAGGGTGGTTCTCATGTCATTTCTTGGGGAGGGTCTTCATCTCCTATTACTTTCCGTGATGACCACAACTGAATTGAGTGTTGGGGCTTCTACCCTCACTAAGAACCAAACATCCTTTTGGCTACTGAATGCTGAAGGCCCAGTAATTGCTTTATTGCAAAAATTCACAATCCTTTGGCTTGGGCTAGTGCCTCTTTTGATGGAATGACTGTCTAAAACAGTTTTTTGACTTCTTATCGACTTAATTCAAGGAAGGTCTTTGTAACAATTGCTATATCCTGACTTTTATTGATATGCTTAATACACTTGCTATTATTTTCTTGCATTTTCCCTTTACTGTTCCGCAAACTCACTCTCATGCTCCCAAAGTAATTGTGGGTACTTACGTCCTGTTAAGCTTTGATGGACGAGACATGGCCTTTGTCTTTGTACCTAGAAAGGCATGGCCTTTGTCTTTGTACCTTGTGGACTTTTTCTACGAGAAAAGATTTGCTTTGTATGCTGCCACTAAGATTCTATTTTGCAACCTCTTTCCTTAGATAAACATTACTTACCTTACAAATTTTGATGGGGAATTATGTGAATAATGGTTCCACCATGCATAGATGTACTAGATGCCTTTATTTCTAGATTTCTACATCAGTTTCCTTGTCACCCTAAGCAAGGTCCTAAGCAAATGCTACATATTTTACATTTTGCTTGGTAATATCATCTATCTGCATAGCAATTTTTATACCAATCATCTCAGGGCTCTTAGGCTATGGTTCAAAACAATTAGACTCTTGAGACAACAATAACTCAAATTATGGGCAACAAATCATTTGTGTAAGTAAAGTGGTTTCCTACTTTTCACTATAAACAAAATTAAAGAAGGAGCAAGCAGCTTAAGTTACCAGGTAATAGATCATTAAAAATGATGTTTAAAGACAGGTCACTACATATTTCATGGAAAATATTCAAAAGTATTTCATAGCATACTAATTTATAGTTAAACCTTCCTTCTAAATAAGAATATAACTCCACAGAGAGGAACAAAGTCAATATAGGTCCACAGTATAACTGTTACTAATATGAACATAGCTCATGAAATTGATTAGGTAGCATGACTACCTGAATACACTCCAAATTATATACTAATTGTGGATGCTGTGAAACTTATCAAATAGTAACATTATTTTTGCTTGGAAGAATGCTCACAAATTTAACCTTGAATAAGTTAATACCTTCATGGTCTTCTATTGTCCATTTTACCTTCTAGAATAGGTTAATAACACTAAAAATTAATAGTGATGGGAATTTTAATGTATATTTCCAGTCTTGTTCCCATTTCATTTGCATTTATGCACTAAACTTGAATAAAGATAAATGATACTGAAGATAAATAGTGTCTTTATATGTGGCATTATAAATCTCACCTCTTGATGAGCTAACCTGGTAGGGAAAGAAGGTGCCTTGGTAAAAGTCACCCGAAATTAATGTCATGCAATGATTATACTAATTATTATCAATAATGTATGCTAGGTGACAATAAGCATTCAAATGTAATTTATAAGACACTTTCAAAAATCACCTAATGAAGACACTTTACCTTTTCATAGTTGTTTGACTTTCCAGTGCTGCTTCTCATCGGTAATTTTCTTTACACTCACAAGAGTCTCATGAGATGTAAGGACATTTAGCTATATTACTTATCTGAACGGTGATAAGGCCGAAGCACAATGAAATCCCAAAGATGATCCAAGGCCGTACAGGTACTTGAAAGAAAATATCCTCCTCTTGCATTATTGTTGTTTAGGATAGATTAAACTTTTTAAAATATAGACTTACTCATAAGCCAAAACACAGTTGTAAAAACAAAATACATATATATATGAAACATGTACACACTTAGGACTGTATTAAATTTTTGTAATTAAGAGGCAACTTGTGACCCTACTATGAATGATATATTAGTTAATTATTACTGCATTAGAAAACTCTCACTTTACCCCAATACCCTGGTTGAAAACAATAAACACTTATCTTACAGTTCCTGGAGAACAGAAATGTAATCTCCACATTTCTCCATATATGACTTAGCTTGGTGCCTCTAGCTGAAGGACTCTCAAGAGGTTGTAGTCAAGTTGTTGGCTAAGGCTTAAGTCTCATCTCAATACTTCATTTGTGGGTAGACTCAAAATCTACATCCAAGCTCAGACGTGGGCCTCTGCATAGGGCTTTTTGGTGATAGGGCAGTTGGCTTTCTTCAGTATGAAGAAACTGGATGTGAGTCCTCAAGTTGAGGGGGGGAATATTGGAGATTGATTAGAGGAAGCTGATAGAAATGTTATCATTATTTTCCCCAAATATATGTATCTAAATAGGTATATATACATATTTACATGTACAGTTGCTCCTTCATTCCAGCTTTTCAATGGTTTCTCTTTGCATGATTTCTTTCAGTAACCCAATAACCATTGGTCAATCCTGGTTGGAAAATATTAAATTAAAAATTTCAGAAATAAATAATTCCTAATTTTAGACGCTGTAGTTTTCTGAGTAGTGCAATGAAATCTCTCACCGTCTGGCTCTCTCCTGTCCAGTGTGCCAATTATCCCCTTGTCCAGAGTATCTAAGCTCTGTACCCTACCCACCAGTTAGGTTCTCAGTAGCCATTTTGGTCACTGGATGGACATATCACGTGGTGAAGAGGAATGAGTGTAGTATATTAAGATATTTTGATAGAGAGACCACATTCACATGTATTTAGCTTTTATTACAGTATATTATTATGATTGTTTTATTGTTGTTGTTGTTAATCTCTTACTGTGCCTAATTTTTAAATTAAACTTTATCATAGATAGGAAAAAACATATTATACATGGGGCTTGGTACTATCTCTGTCATCCACAGGGGTCTTGGAACCTGTCCTCTTTGGATAACTACTTTATATCAAAACATATTTTGATAAGTGCTTTTAGTTTTATATATTTATATGAAAAGACAGAGAGAAACAGAAACACACACGCACACACATTTTTTCCTCTAGCTACCTTATCCATGAAGTGGTCCCAAAAGAAGCAACACCCAATTGCAGACTATCTAGAATCTAGATCATGGTTTCTGAATGACCTTCTTCATTAGCGATAACTGGGACAATACAAAAAAAGAAAGATGGGTCTGAAAACCCTTATTGTGCCACAAATTCAGAAAATATTCAATAAATGAAGATGTCTTACTAGATGAAAGAACCAATTTTAAAGAACCGTGACTGATCAAATCTGAGATAAATTGAGGATTAAAATAAAAAATATTAAATTATTGCAACAGAATATGTGAGTCCATAGTACATTACTTTTCTATCACTGCCTGAAGGAAACGCCACAGACAGAGTGACTTAAAAAAATATCAACCTATTTTCTTGCATCTCCAGAGAGAAGACATAAGAGATGAAGGTATGGCCGGTTGGAGCCTTCTGAGGGTTGTGAGGAAAATATCTATTCAATGCCTCTCTCCATGGCTTGTAGAAGATGTCTTATTCCTGCGTCTTCTCTCCATAAATGCCTCAGTCCAAATTTCCTCCTTATAGGAAGAGTGGTCATTTTTTAATAGATAGTACCATCATGATGTCATTTTTACTTCTCACTATAATGATCCTGTCCCCACACATGGTCACTTCCTCAGGTACTAGGGGTTAGGACTGAGTGTGGAACACAGTTCACCCCAAAACATTTAGTGGTATGAATACATATGTAATTAAATCCATGGTGTAGAACAGCAAACTCTGCAATTAAATACAATGCCAAGTAATGTAATCTCTTAATAGTGGATTAATCTGGCATATATCACTAGATTGAGAGACACAAAGTAACATTTACCCAGAATGCCTCTTGATATACTACACTGAGCATAATGTCTGTAGTATTTCTATAGTTGCCTATCTTGAATATGTTCATGTGGAAAGAGCAGCTCAAATCTGGTACATTACCAAAACCACTTGCTTATATTCTTCAAAAATGTCAACATTGTACAAAATAGGCAGAGAATGAAAAACTCTTCTCTACTAAAAAAGACTAGAGAGTTGTGAGTCCTACACACACTGAGAAATCCTGTGTTGAATTCTACATCTATAGAAGCCACTCTTGGGATAATCAGCAAAATTTGAATGGGATCTCTAAAATAGATAATATTAAATCAATGTTAGTTTCTTGTTATTGATGGTTGTATTGATTCGTTTAAGAGAGTGTTCATCTTAGGAGAAATACGAAAGTAGACAAGACTGGTGAGTTTGTAAATAAGGAGTAATAGTACAAATTTGGTAAAATCCTGGAAAATCTGGGTGACAGAGGATTGCAGACCTGGGAGTTCTTTAAACTACTCTGTGAATGTTTGTAGAAGCCTAAAGTTATTTTGGAACAAACACTCCCCTAGAAATATACAAATAAATGTAGCCCACGTGTTTTTATAAAAATGCTTCCCAAACTTTGATGAAGAGGAGAGGATTCACTTCCCGTCCAGCAAAACTCCAGGTTGACAGTTCCTCCTGCTCATCCCCCACACTCCTATAAGGACTTTTTAATGTTATCTGCTACATATCTTGGATGCATGGGGTATATAAAATATGCAATGTTGCTTTAAATGTGGATATTTTCATTATATTTTATTATTTTATTTTCTGACTTTTAAAAATTCTTTACCTATTTCAAGCTCTAACTATATTGTATACTCAACCAGTTCACTGCTTCTAACTCTACATGTATTCTACTATACACATCTAAAATCATTTTTAATCCATTCTTCTAATGATGAACAACTAGGTTCCCTCCAATTTTCAATTGATATAGAAAAATCTGTGATTTTTCTGTGTGGGAGTTTCAAAGTTTGGGATTCCTGAATTATAAAATCTAATATATGTATATATATATATATATATATATATATATATATATATATATTATTTCTAAATATTAACCAACTTTTTCTCCAAAATAGACATAACAAAGATCTCTTGTTGGTTTTAAAATTGCTGATATCTCCTTATATGTCAACCTTGTCTATAATGAACTACATTATACTGATGTGTGAGTTTTATATTTATATCAATTAACTTTAAACTTTTAAAATAAAATGTGGGATTGATTCAGGTAACATTTCTTTTTTCTTAAGTTACAAAACATCATTCTTTATTTTCTTCATTTTAAATTATTAACATTTACAATAATACCTCAAATAATTTGGAATACTCATTTGTATGTAATGAAAGTTAGGGATTCAAATTCAGATATTTTCATCACCATCCCAGAAACTCAACACATTTCAAATAAAAAGTATCATATGATTTATCAACACAAACTAAAAATGGATAAATTTTAGCAAAAATGTTAATTAAAAGATCAAGGAGGGGCCAAGACTGTGGCTTGCACCTGTAATACTAGCACTCTGGGAGGGTGAGGCTGGTGGATTGTCTGAGTTCACAGGTTCGAGACCAGGCTGAGCCGCAGAGCAAGACCTTGTCTCTCAAAAACAAAAAAAGCTGGGTTCTGTGGCAGGCACCTGTAGTCCTAACTACTTGGGAGGATGAGGAAAAAGAATTGCTTGAGCCCAACAGTTTGAGGTTGCTGTGAGCAATAAAGCCATAGCACTCTACCAAGTGTGACAAAGTGAGGGCCTCAAAAAATAAATAAATAAATAAAAAAAGCTTGCAGCTGGCCATTGTGCTCATCTGTGGTGGTGGATGTTACAAAAGTTATACCTGGACCTTTATTTGCTTAACAGCTTTCATTAGTGTTTGTGTATTTAATGTTTGGCCCAAGACAGCTTTTAGACAAGCATTCGTAGCCAACCAGGGGCCATAGTTGGTAGATCCTGATAGATCTTGGAAACAATGGCATAAGATAAAAATTAAATATTATGACAAGTATAAATATTTAATAAGAAGAAAAGTTACTCCAGCTTTCATATGGTTTATACATAGAATATCTAATGATAACTAAAACTCTATTGAAACAAATAAAAAATAGTATGACTAGATATAAAATAAATTTATGAAACCAACAGCTTTATCTCTGTTAACAAAAAACAGCAGTGGAAGTAAAAAATATCCTTGTCAAATTAGAGGAGAAATAAAAATAAGTATATGTAATTATTTAGAGTTATTCAATCCACCATATATGAACACATATGTACTTCAAAACAACATATTTTGTATTGTAAATACACATAATTTTATCTTTCACTTAAAAAATAATAATGACCTAGATGAAAAACATTATTTTTAAAGCACCATATTTGAATTCATTTCTGTTTCAACATTACCCTCATTTTTAAGAACACTCAGGATTTTTATCAGTTCTAATTTTATTTAAACATTTTAATTTTCCATATTCCACTGTAGTTTGAGTATCACAACTATACGGTAAGCTTAAAAATTTAACAAATGTCTATATCTTTGTTTTCTTTATCTCTAAATTCACCAATTTGCCAATTTTCAGACGTAAAGACATACTGCGCATTTGTGGTTAGTGTGACAAGGAGCCTGTCCATTCCTGCCTTCTTCCCCTCTCATGTCAGTTTCCACACTAGTTAGCCCTTTCAAATAGCCCTTACAGATATGCACTGGAGCTTCCTTTTGTAGGTATTTTAACATTCCTTTTGCTTGTCTGAGGCAGGCAGGTCAAATAATACTGCAATATATGTGCCCTATGTTGTCTCTTATTTTCAGCTTTCAAGGGAGTTACAACTTTTATGAAAACAATAATAATTGTTGCTTCGTTTGTGCAATATATTATTTTTAGGAATTGCCAGAAGAACTATTGTCAAGTTACTTGTTCAATGTCATCACATCTTATCTACAATTTGTATACATTGATAAATTTAATAAAAAAGATTTTTAATGTATTGTAGATATCAATTTACAGCTATAAAATACAGGATATATTTGAAAGATGTTTTAATTAATACTATTTGTTATGTTAATGTTGGTAGCACATTTTAACTAAAAAGCTATTTGCAAAGTTCTGACCTAAAAAGAGGCCCCTTAAAAATTATTTACTATGGATTTCTTACAGAATCAAACACTCTTCTTTTCTGCTCTTGCCATCAATTTCTTTTCATATTCGATTCAAAAATTTTAAGACTTGAATGAGGTAGATAGCTAGTTATACCCTTTACTTAATTCTGCTTTGTACACAGCAGATCTTTTAAAAATAAACACACACAATTTTAGATATTTTTAAGTGATAAAAGTAGGTGAATAATTATTCTATTAAAATCTAATTCTATGACTTCATAAAAGCTTGCATAATTGTGACTTCTTACACTGCCTGATATGAAAATATTCTGCTTTGTCATAAGAAACTGCATAACATTTCCTGACACATTTTTTTTCTTATTGTTTGGGATTCATTGAGGGTACAAAGAATTGAGTTACACTTATTGCATTTGTTAATTGAAGTCCCTCTTATAATTGTGTCCCACCCCCAAGACATGTGCCATACCCTGTGACATCTATCCCCCTCTCCATGCTCCCTCATTCCACTACCTCCCTTTGTGTCAGATCATCTACTGCCTTCATGTTAGAATTGAGTACATTGGATTCTTGCTTCTCCACTCTTGTGATACTTTACTAAGAAGAATGTGTTCCACCTTAATCCAGGTGAATACAAATGCTGTAAAGTCTCATCGTTTTAAATGGCTAAATAGCATTCCATGGTACACATATCCCACAGCTTGTCAATCCTTTCCTGGGCTGGTGGGCATTTAGGCTGCTTCCACATTTTGGCAATTGCAAATTGAGCTATTATAAACAGTTTAGTGCAAATGTCTTTGTGACCTTACACCTTAATTATTTAATTTTAGCATAGCATTTTGTGGATTGCAAAGTGCTTTAAACATACATTATTACATCTTATAAATTGTAAACTATCATTTCCTAAAACAACTTTAAATCTTCAGGAGGATTCCAAATCATTTTGACCAAAGTAAAAACTGTGCTCCTTTAAACCATACTCGTGCTCCTTTAGACTCAGACTGAATCCATCAGGTGCTCTAAATGAAGACATATATTCTTGTCCTGTGAAGATCAAGTGAAAAGTGAGAGCCACACCTTCATTAAAGGTCTGTATCATGTGCCCTGGATTACATAAAAGTGAGAGTCCATGAAATAGTACTATGCTAACTCAAAATAATCAAGTTGCATTCACAAAATCAAACAATTCCTTATGACCTGCACAAATGTGTAATTGGTGGGGCAAAAAGACTTGAAGGCCCTTATTGAAAAGTTATTAAGAATTTAAGATAGTGACAACAAGACATTAAGTCAAGCATGGCAGATTTCTGATTGTGGTTCCCTATGTGACCACATAGCTCACAAACCTGTAAAGTTGGTCTTCACCACGACAGTGGATATGCCATAAATTAACAGTAATTAATAAAGGAAATGTTAAACCACTCTCTGCCAGGCACATTGTTTGGCCCTCCTGCTTTGTTTCCATTTTAACTTCCAGAAAACTGACATTGTGAGGACTACTGTTGTCCCATTCTAAGGAGGAAAATATATAGGCTAGAATTTTGCAAATTCACCCCGTCTTCTGAAATGTAAAATGTTTCTAGCCTTTAATTGTATCCATCAATTAAATGGAATTTAATTTTGCAGAGGAATTTTTTTTTGCAGTTTTGGCCAGGGACAGGCTTGAACCCGCCACCCCTGGTATATGAGGCCAGCACCCTACTCCTTGAGCCACAGGCGCTGCTGCCAGAGAGGAATTTGTAATTAATTATTGCATGACTCGGCACCTGTACCTCAGCAACTAGGGTGCCAGCCACATACACTAGATCTCGTGGGTTTGAACCCAGTCTGGGCCTGTCAAACAACAATGACAACTACAACCAAAAAATAGCAGGCATTGTGGTGGACGCCTGTAGTTCCAGTTACTTGGGAGGCTGTCGCAAGAGAATAGCTAGAGGCCAAGAGTTTGAGGTTGCTGTGAGCTGTGACATCACAGCACTCGAACTCTGTCTCAAAAAAAAAAAAGAAATTATTGTGAAGTATCATGGGCTAGGAGTTAAAAGTGCATAATCGAATCATAAAATTTTAACGCTACACTAAGTTCAACTGAGAGGAAGAGTTCTCTAGTTGAGCTTCCTACTCTGAGTACCACGCTTGAGTTTATGGCATTCTTACATGATTCTTTGTCATCATTTTGGATATTTGCACAAGGTGGAACATTTTTCTTTTGCTTTCAAGCTTGAAGATTCTTTTGTACTGTCTTTAGGTAGCATATGGTTAGACATATACTATGTAAATAATTTTTTTTTAAATCTCTGAACACAAGACTTGGCTGTGGGCCTGGTTTCACTTCTTTCACATCTTTATTTTCATTTTTATGTATTTTTTTAGAGGTGAGGTCTCACTCTATTTCTGTTGCCCAGGCTGAAGTGCAGTGACCTGGACATAGCTCATGGCAGCTTTAAATTCCCAAACTCAAGAGATTTGTTCACTTCAGCCTTCACAGGCGCACACCACCACAGCTGGCTAATTATAAAAAAAAAAAAAAAAAGATACAAGCGAGTTTTTGCTATGTTGTTCAGGCTGGCCTCAAACTCAGAGCATCAAGTAATCCTCCTGCCTTGGTCTTCCAAGGAGCTGGGATTCTGAGATTACAGGCGTGAGCTGCCACTCCTGGCCCACATCTCCTAATAAGGCTTCTGAACTTTAGTAACAAAAGGAAAAGTGCTCTAAATAAGAAAGATAGATTCAATGTGAAGAAAACCTTATTTACACGAGTGTTGTCCAAATGGATCATTAGACCTGGTATGGAAACCTCAGTGGTAACACTTGTTTTACTTTTCGGCTTCATACAAGCAATCAAGTCATCTACACATCTACCACTCACTTTTGCTCATCATATACTAGGAAGCCATTATTCTTACTATGATAAAACATGCTGCCAATCCCAGGGTCAAGATTTTTAAATTATTTTTTATAATCTGAATACCAAGTATCTGAAAAATCATTGTAAAGTTTTAAATTTTGTGAAGATTTAAATGAATATGTTTATGCATACATTTCAGTCTTCCTAAGAATTATCTCACTGGGTAAAATCTCAAAAAAGAAATTTGTGCTGAAAGTTTACATACTTTACTAAAGGAAACTTTAAACTATATTCTTGAGTATAAGAAATTTAAAATTTTTTAGGTGATTAAAAATATATGACATATAAACATAAACATCATCCCAAATACAACAAACAAAATTTTTTTGCTAAAATTTTACTCTTAAATATTTGGCACATATGTATTTAGTCTTATCTCTCTCTTTCTCCCCCTGTCTGTGTGCTTGTGCAGGTATTATTATATGTGAAATGTTTATTATGTTAATACTTTGCATAAAGTTGTATATTGTTCTTTTAACATTTTAGCATTAGCCTTTCTTAGGGGAATACAAATATTCCTAAATAATAATTTAATATCTTTGCACTATTCCTCTGAAATGATTACCTGTATTTCTACCACTTAACCATTAACTCATCATTAAGATTTAATTTCATGAGGCGGAGCAAGATGGCAGCCGAGTAACAGCTTCCTTGCGGCTGGGCACGGTGAGACTGGGGAGAGAGGACTTCAGGCGTCTCTGGCAGGTTGGATCTACCCAGGAACTTCCCCTTGGGGACACAGGGAGACAGCGCAAAGCTTCTGGACACCCTGAGGAAGGCAAAAGCGGCAGAGACTGGGTATATACCCAGAAGACCAAAAACTACACTACAACAAAGACATCTGCACTAAAATGTTTATTGCAGCCCAATTCATAATTGCTAAGTCTGGCACGAATCTGAACTAAAATTTATAGACATTTATCTTCACGATTACTAAATAATTTGTTTTGACAGTCGTGTTTTCAATTTCTAAGAATTCCTCCTTATTATTGGATCGCTCACTTTCCACAGTCATTTGCTCTCATATACAATGTCCTTTTGACTTAAGGAGTATTGATTGGAGTTATTTATAAGTTCTGTCTTTCACTCTCTTCTGTTTCCTTTGTGGTGATGTGTGTTGGTTTAACTCTGTCCTTTTTCATGCAGATGATTTTCCTCAGATGTCTGTGATCCTTAAAGTCAATTCATGCTTGTAAATTAAGGATTAGTGTGATCAGAAGAAGGAGCTACTATGGGTTTCCAGAACAATGCGTGTTTCCTCAGCACTATCATCTGCTTGTTTCCACAGCCTCTGTGCTGAAAAGGATGTCATGGGGGAAAAGTGGACATGCTCACTGACCTCTTTAGGAGGGTGGCCTGGGACCTTTCACAGATAACTAAGATTGTTATCTGAGGCTGGAGCACTTCAGATTACTTCACCTTTTTACTGCTAACAGGAAGTAATAGAACCGCAGTTCATTTTTTCCCTCTATTTGTAGAGGTGTTCAGGACTATCTGGGGCTCTGTTCTGATTCTCTCTTCAATCAAATTTACCTAAATTTGGAATCCAGGCAGTACCCACTTTGTTTAAGGGGCTTTCTTACAGGATTATACGGGGTGCAATCACCATAGCCAGTTTTAGGAGAGGAAGGGAACTAGTCTGGTGGCTCCATGGAAAAGTCCCCACTCTGTGAACTTGCTGACCAAATTTGTAAGTTCTTTAGGGGAGAGATTCTCAACCTTGCTGCATATTGGATCACTGGAGATTGTTTTCAAAGATCCAAATGAAAAGGCCACAGCACAGAACTATTGAATTAGTAATTTAGGAAGCTCTTCAGGTGACTGCATGGCACAACCAAAGTTGGGAATGAACGCTCTAGGTCATGGTTCTCACACTTGAGTGGGTAGGAGAACCTTCTAGAGGGCTTACCAAGACACAGATTGCTGAGTTCCCATCTCCAGCGTTTCTAACTCAGTGGGTCTTGATGAAGCCTGAGAATTTGCATTTCTAATAAGTTCCTGGGTCATGCTAATGCTGCTAGTGCAGGGACCACACCACATGGGGAAAGTCATTGCCCCAGGACTTTGGCGGGTAGATTGACTCTCTCCTTTGGCCTGCCCCAGCTGAGCCCCATTTCAAGTTGAGGTTTCTCTGTTGTTTCCTTCAGTCTATCTAACCTCATTTATATTCTGACTTCCATGTAGTTGTCAAAATTTCTGGTCCACTACCTTTTACTTATTTCAGTGAGATCAGAGTAGGGCAGGAAAGGTAAATGTTCTGTCTTAAACTAGTATGTCCCTCTTCCTTATGCACATTAATGTTTAGCTGCATATACAGTATTGTACTTCATTTAAAAAACTTAAGAGTAATGGCCGGGCGTTGTGGCGGGCGCCTGTAGTCCCAGCTACTTGGGAGGCGGAGGCAAGAGACTCCCTTGAGCCCAGGAATTGGAGGTTGCTGTGAGTTGTGATGCCACAGCATTCTACCCAGGGTGACAGCTTAAGGCTCTGTCTCAAAAAAAAATAAAAAATAAAAAACTTAAGAGCATATCACAAAGGTCTTGTTTTCTGAAACATTCTTTTATAGTACAATTTTCTGTGCCTGCATAACTTTCTGCATTTGGACAAACCATCATTTATTTAACCAGTTGCCTGTTGTAGAACATGTTATTTCTACTGCATTGCTATTTTACATGTTATAATTCATATATAATTGAGGCTGTATCATTAAATACAATCATGATTTTATAGGTATGGCCCTGTGTGTGTGTATTTACCTGTTATAATTTGTATATGATTGAAGCTATATTATTAAATACAATCGCTATGTTGTATGTATAACTCTGTGTGTATATACAGGATATAATATATAACTGTGCTGGTCAATATGATATACAAAGTAAAATTAAATTTCCTTCCTTGGCCACACTAGGCATATTTTCATTCAGTAGTCAATGTAGCTAGTGGCTGCCATATTGGACAGTGCAGATAAATAGAAAACTTATATCATCTTGAAAAATATATTGAATAACCATAGTAGATAAGATGAATTCATAGAATTTGAATGGCCACATCTTATAGAAAATATAAAATTTAAAGTCATTAAAAAGAAAAAGAAAGTAGGGAAGTACGTGCTTAGAATTCTAGGATTAGAGTTTATGGTATCACTTCTTCACACTTACCTTACATTCATGAGACTCTTAACTTACAGTTTACATGGATAGCATTTTTCTAATTTAAAATAAATGAGTTAAATGTAGAAAGGATTTAATACTCAGGAGCATTAGAATTATTATATATACCATAGGTCAGCCTCAAACCAATATTATATTATGTACAGTATCTATTTAGTAAGGTATCACTATCTGGAAAATAACTCTATTCTACTCTTAGCTACTATCATCTGTAAGATTCACCGTTACATTAATAAGAATAATAAAATCCTATATTGAATGTTTTCATCTCTTGGTAGATATATCTTGATTTCAAAAAACAAAAATTAAAGTCAACCCCAAATACATTTAGATTGAAATATTTACTAATCATTTTCATATTTGTAAAAAGAAATCATTATTTTATTATTCCTAAGTGGATAAACCAAAAAGGAGCACAATTCATCCTGTTATCAAGTTAGGTATCTCCCACTCTCACGACTGAAAATCCACCTGCTGGCTTCAGTTCCCTGCACACACCATAAATCTGTTCCTGTGATGGCCTGCCCAGTGAAACAGTGTATGAAGAACATGTGGATGTCATAATAACTGCCAGCCCAAACAGCAAAGTGTGGGAGATGATATTATCCTGGCATTGGACAGGACTTTCACATGAATCAGTAGGTACCTTTTGGAATCAAGAACTTTAGCTGCAGAGAGATTGGAGAGAATTCTTTCAGCAATAGACACAAATGCCTATTAAATTCTTACCCTTGTAACGTTGAAAAATTGCATATAAATCTTACCCAGGTAAGTTAAACCTCTTTGCTTCCACCTGTCATAAGCCATCTTGGTAATGAAATGAGCCCTGAAAGCAGCTCAACCCATTGACCATGTGATAAGCAAAGCTGCGAAGCTTGGGAATATGTTGGCACAACACTCAGCTTTCTACTCCAAGAACAGGAGGAGCAATTATAAGGATACTGCTTATAGGGTCCCATTATGGGTTCTTGAAGGTGAAGTATTTTCTTAATGATTAAATGATATCCTCAGTCCCTCAGGACACAAGAGTATTTGATGAGGCTTTGCTCAAAACCCCACATTTGTGTATATTTGCCTTTTTGAAGATGATGGCCATCTTCTTTTTATTTTCTAATGTTAATTTGCCCCCTGCTCTGAAATTTCCTAGTAGATGCAAAAGGCAGGTTAGGTCCTCATAGCATATTATAAATCTCTCTGTGGCAAATTGCATGGGACAGGGGTAGGAGGTAGGAGTACAAACTTGTTTACTTAGTTTTCTTTTAGGCTTAGGAAAGGTGCCAACAATGCTATCACCCTTCAAAAACTCTCTTCTTGGCTGGGTTTCATTTTATACTTGATACTAATTAGGTGAAAATAACACATTTGTGGATTTTTTAGCATTTTTCGTAAAGGCTGCAGAGCACTTTGTGAAACTTGATGTGAACATTGTAAGTCAGAGGCTTAAACACACCCACAGACCTTCCCTGCTTCATTCCCAGAAGACTCCTGTTTGTGTTTGATAGTTGCAGCCCTTTGAACTGTAACACAGACTGACTTTTCTCAGATCCTGAACTTGGCTCCCTATGTTACTTCTTGAAGACATTTTCCTTGCAGTAATGCTGGTTAGTTTTAGCAAATCATATACCTGTTTTTCATGAAAAGAGTCTACTGTCTACCTCTGCTCACATTTTCACTGCTGCAAGAACCATAATATATTGTTATTAAATATCACCATGATCATCCTTACCATTATCAGCAGTAAATGCCATTCATTAAATGCTTACTTTGCACCAGATCTTGTGCTGTGCATGTACAAATACCATCTTGCCTAATCCTCCTGCTGTTTCCTTTTTACAAATGAGGTCACGAGACCTTAGAGAAGTCTCGTAACTTACAAAAGGCCACACATGTTAGCAAGGGAATGTATTGATTAAGGCAGTGGTTCTCAACCTTCCTAGTGCCATGACCTTTTAATATAGTTTCTCATGTTGTGGTGCCCCCTAACCATAAAATTATTTTCGTTGCTACTTCATAACTGTAATTTTGCTACTGTTATGAATCGTAATGTAAATATCTGATATTCAGGAGACCACCAAAGGGGTCGCAACCCACAGATTGAGAACTGCTGGATTAAGGTTTAGTTGAACAGAAAAGGATTCAGTGTAGGAATCCTATTCCCTTAAACACAAGGAACTTATTTGGCTCACAGAACTCTTGAGAGGATTGAAGAAAGAGACTCCTGTCAGCTTTTGGCTGTTTCTCCAGATCAGAGCTGAGACCTCTATCCCCTACGCAGCTGCTGCTCCTGCCGGGATATTGTGATCACCTGCTGAATAATGTGGCCACGGCCCTGGCTACTAGACCAAATGCAGCCACTTCTCAGATAGTCTGTATGATAGATACTCTGTGCTGTACGTCTCTCTCCACTCGATCTAGTTATGATTCCAAGTTTCCAGCAGATACATCTGTTTGGCAGAGCCTGGATCACATTTAGAACCTTAGGCAAAAGTGAACGTGAGAGGTCTAGTTTTTAGTGGTCAGTATCCAGTGTCCAGCGAAGCAGCCATGCTGGGAAGTGAACTCAGGTCAGTGTGATTCAGTCAGCCCGTGTCTCTAACCACGTACAGAGTGTTTCCCAGTTTATATGCCATGTGACTGACACCTTCTTCTTTGTATGATAAACAATTTTATCAAATCCTGTCTACTGAATTATATCCCTTCAGTGGACATTTGCTATTTTCTTTGCCTGCCCCACGTCTGAACACTATATGTGAGTAATTCCCTGCTTTGTGAGACAGAATCCACCCCTCCATGACAGAAGCTAAAAAGACCAGAAGTTTATCCTTTCAGCTTCCCTTGCAACTAAAAGATGGGTTCAAGTCCACAAAATAGGGTTGTGATGAAAGACCAAGGAACCACCAATTCAATAACTTTAAATTGGAATATCAGTGCCATAAAAATAGTGACTGATGAAATGTCCACCCCAAGAAGAGTGGCACCTGTGGCAATGGGTGCACAACAGGGCTCAGTGGCAAGTTGATGGTATCTGCATTGAAGACTGCTGTATCTCTGCCCAGTGGAGATGACAATGGTAACTTCGCCAGACCAGTTCTGCTCTCTTAAGCTCAGCTGTTGTTGCAGACTGTGTAGCTTCCACAGCTAGTCTCGGCCTTCTATTAGTTGTTCATTATCAATTTAATGGAAGACTTTTCTATTTAATTTAGCTCAACTCAACTTTCTGTTGTTTGTAGCTGAGTACCTCAATTGCTATGCTTCTTGACGGAAGGGTTATGTCCTATATTATCTTTTATTTCCTCTAGTGCTTTGTGTGGAAGTCAGGAAATTCATCAGTTTAATTCATTTGTTTCACTGAAATTTACTAGGTACACAAGTCCTCTCATTAGAAAATACAAAATAGCAGAACTAGGAATCCTCTAATACTGGGGTCCCCAAGAGGGGAATGGGTTGCACAGCAGGAAGAAAAACATCATCTGTATTTTTAGCCAGTCCCCACCACTTGCATCACCACCTGAGCTCTGCCACTTGTCAAATCAACAGTGCCATTAGATTCACATAGGAGTGTGAACACTACCGTAAACTGCACATGTGAGGGCTCTAGGTTGCAGGCTCCTTATGAGAATCTAATGCCTAATATCTGAGGTAGAGCTCCAGTGGTGATGCTAGCGCCAGGGAGCAGCTGCAAATTAGATCATTAGCAGAGAGGTTTGACTGCACAGAGACCATAATAAATCAATGGCTTGCAGACTTATATCAAAACCATCCCCCACTCCCTAGTCCATGGAAAAATTGTCTTGCTTGAAACCAGACCTTGCTGCCAAAACTTTTGGGGACTACTACTCTAAATATCCCTGTCTCTCTGCTAGAATTTATCACCCTTCCTGCTCACAAGTCATTTTATAAGTGATTTCAGGCTACTTAAATGAAAATATTATACATTTTGTGAATTGTTTTGTGCCCACATTTACATATCTATATCTACCTATCTATCTAGTTATAATTTATTGAACTTTCTATGTCCTAACGTAGTCTGGCATTCATTGTCTCATTTTATTGTACAACCCTAGGAGAATAAAATAAGATACAAAGAGATTAAGTATAAGTCACATAGCTACTAAAATGTGGAATCAGGGTTCAGTCGAAGCCAGTCTACTCCAGGGACCACACTCTCAATCAGCATACAACAGAGCTATGAGCTATATCTACTTTAAAGATAAATGGGGAAAGTTGAAGCTTAAGTTACGTGAACACTTAGGGGTGAAAGTGTGCATTAAGATATTAAGCTATTTTAAGACACAAAGTGACCCTAGTCCCTTTCAGTCCCTGTTAAGAAAAGTGTTTATACTTTGTCACCTTGGCTATTCTGGTATCATATTCACAAATGGGTCACAAATCTGTTAAATCAGTTGTAGGCACTTTGATTTTGTAAATGTATTTGTAATAAACAGGACTTTTTTAAAAAAGATTTATTTCTCATTAAGACAAAGCCACTTTGTGAGATCAAATATTTCAAAGCCTATTTCTACTACCTTTAGAAATAAATATTTATGATGATTACAGATTCTGAGGCAACTTGTTTATACAGAAATCACTTACATAAAGTACTACTGGAGTATAAACTTAATCAAAATTACTGCCAAATGGTAAAGGTGGATGAACTCAAATGGGAAAAATAAGGTTGAGCTTTAAAAAGAGTAATTGTAGCTTCTGAATTATAACTGCATCAGAATCACTTTAATACATGAGCAGAAGATTGAGAGTATTATAAATGACTTATATATGCAGAAAAATTGTTATTTATCTATGTCTTCCCAGTTCCAAAAATCCTTTTAAGTTTTGAAGAAATACATTAAATAACATTTTGTGCTATGCATTTTAGCTAAGCCCTTTAATTTTATTGTCTTAATAACAGCCCCTTGGGGTTGTTACAGTGTCATCCCTTTTTTACACATGGTGAAACTGAAGGTTAAAGAATTGAAAATACATCTAGAACTATTGAGATTGGAGTTAACTTAAACCTCAAAGACTAATGACAGACTTTGGTAATTTTTAAAAACTTTTTTCAACTCTATTAAGGTATAATTGACAAATAAAAATTGCATATAGAAGTGTTCCCTTTTTTCCACATCCACACCAACATCTCTGGTTTGGGGATTTTGTTACATGGACCAATCTTACCCTGCCAATGCACTTATCATAAGTCTCCAGCAGTTGGGGACTGTAGTGAAGGATAATGTGATTAATTCTGTGTTGATCCCTCCACAATGTTGTAGTAAAGTCTTTTCTCACCAAGATATGGAGTTCTAAGCGGATGCAGAGCAGACCGGGCTGCAGCATACCTAACTTTAGGGCCACAAAGTCATTTGCATATCACCAGATTCAGAGTCATTTGCATCTGATTGGAGTCACTTGCATTGGATTAGATTCAGTTAAGTTGTGTTCTGAGATATCTGGGACATCAAGTTTCATGTTATGGACCAGGACTTACTCAGAGCTAATATACCTGAAGATAGCTGTATACAGGGGCATGTGGTCTGTTTTTTTACACCTGCTTTCAGTCAAGATCAACCCTACAGTAGTTTGATGTGAGGTGGTTTAGCATAGCCAAGTCCTAGCCTAGTGCAGCGCTCACTGGGATAATCTCATTACTTCCCCTGGGCAACTTACAGTCTACCCTTTGCTGTCTTCATATTTAATCCAAATGGGAATCTTCACCCACAGCCAAGAATATAATCTATATTTTGGAATATACTGAACTTGTAAGAACTCATATTGTATAAGCGGTATGACAGCCTAGCCTGATTCTTCTCTCCAACATGAAAGGCCAGCAGCTTCCCTTATATAGGTCACTTGAGGCAGAACAAAGATCAAGCCAGAGCTGAGTCTCAGGATAGTGCAAGAGCTCTGTCTCTGCAAGAGTCTCCTTTGTTTCAATCTGATTTGATCCTTTGACACTTCTTTCTCCCCACTCCTGATGAGGGTCACTCTCTGATTGATGGGAGGCACATCTAGGGTATGCTACATTCACCCTCCACAAAGATGAGTATGTTCACCACATGGGTACTCTTATTTATTCTATTGATAAGTCATTTATTCTCCACTAAATTACTTCTAATGCCCACTTTTTATCCACTTAATGATGATCTAGACATTTCCTATAAATACTTTGCTTTTAAATTTACTCACAGGCAAAATTTTGATATTCAGGTTGACAATGAAACTTATATTTCTAATAAATTGGGCAATTTTATTAGATAAATAATTTCTTGGGTACTTTTTAAACCTACAACATCAGACATAGGTAGAAAAATAGACAAAACATATCCCAATCCTAATATCTCCAAAATTGAAGTAGGTCCTTGAAATACCTCTGACTGAAACATCTTAGGACAAAAAGGTCCTTTCTCCATTTTCACTGACAGCAATAGCTTTACCTTCCATATGCAGAATCTCATCACGTATTAAAGAACAGCAGTTTTTGACCAGATAATAACATCAGATTCCTACTCTACTCCTACCGTTTTCTAGTCTGGCACTCTAACCCCTTTTCTTCTTTTATAAATCTTGGAAGATATAGGAAGATATTTAAACATTACCCTTTTCTCACACCCTCCCTCTGAAGGGTGTGCAAACTAGTACAAACCTTCTAAAGAACAATCACACCATATCTTTTAAATAAAACTAGGCAGAAAGTATTTACACTATTTGTTACCCCAGAGAAACATATGTGGACACAGTCTTGTTCAAGGATAATTAGTTGTAGCTTTGTTTGAAACAGTAAAAACTAGAAAGAACCTAGCTTTGTGTTTAGGAGATGTCAGTAGAGGGGGTAAGAAGTGGATGAATCAGACATCTATTTTGTTGTGAATAATTAACAGGATATGGTGATTGATAAAACATGAGTGGGTAATAAAGTGAAGATGTCTCAAGCATCTTTGGCCTAGGAAACTAGATAGGATGGAGTTTCCACTAACTATGATGGGGAAATCTATAATAAAAGTGGATTTGAGAATAATGGTGGTAGGAGAGAGGAAGCCAGAGGTAGATTTCGGTTGAGGTGGTCTGGGATGACCGTTAGACATATACATAGAGTTACCAAGTAGCCAATCGGATATATGAGTTTGAACTCAAAAAATAAGTCTAGGCTAAAGGCATAAATTCAGGAGCAAATGATGAGTAGAAGGAGATTGGATGAATTCATATAAGTAGTAAATAGAGGAATATTACAGGAGGTAGAGAACAGGAAGATACACAAAATCAAACTAGGGAAAGAAGAGCAGCCAGGAAGGATGAAATCCACAGTGATCATCTTGGAAGCCAGTGAAGAATGAAGGGCAAGGATGGGGTGAGCAACTATGGTAAATCATAAGAATGCTAAAATGGAATTAATGTTGTGTTGAATTTTGAAAACAACTTTTTGTTTATTTTAGATCGAATTACAAAAAGTTCTAGCATCTGGAACAATCTAAAGCATTAAGGAGTAGAACAATTGATCTGTGTGGCGACTTTATTTGCAAAGCACAGTGCTTTTTCAAAATTTAAATATCATACTTGCGAAATTCATTCCTCATCATGAATAAACACCTTTTTTTTTTTTTTTTTTTTTTTTTGTTCACATAGGTGTCATTTAGTGATAAAACCAGTCTGGTAACTGGATTTTAGTTTCCAGTTCAGTTGCTCAGAATGGTTACATAAATTGAATTCTAATAGCTCAGAGCATGCCCAACATGAGTAAACCTGCTTCTTGGATAGCTGACCTGGCTTTCAGCATCAGGAATTGTGGAGACGTTTTTTGAAAACCTTTCGATTGCCTTGAATTTCACGTGTGTTTGCACGTGTCAACAGGCAGCTTTTTACGTTGTGCTTGTATTTCTTTTAAAAATTTTGATCCTGTACCAGCTATTTGTTTATTGCTGCTGGAGAAATTCACAAAACTAGGTGGCTTAATGACAGCTGGAGTACTGACGCTGCCTGGGAATCCTTTTAGGTTTCCCAAGTGAATCACTATTTTCATTTTCTGTGGTCTCCATTTGATTCAAATTGTTGATCCCTACATAGCTCCCCTGTTAATGCTCACAAGTCATAAAAGCTGTCTGATTCAAACTCTCTTCCCCACCATTCAAACCGTCTCATCTTCCTTCCCTCCTGTTTATGAAAATGATGGCATCTTCTACATCTACTCACTTCCTGTGAGTGTATTCCAGATGCCCCATCATTAAGCGAGATCAGTCTATTGATGTTAGACTGTTTTTTCCCATGTCTTCAACTTCTTCCTCTTGGCTTGTTCTTCCTCATCAACATTTAAGCATGTTTAAAGTTTTGCTATTTTCAAACACAACACAAAACAAATCTTTCCGTGACCCTACATTCTCCTCCAGCCCCTTCTCCTTCGCCTTCCTCTCTTCATGGATAGAATTTTAGCAGCATTATCTCTTCAAACCATCTCCCCCTTCAAATCACTGTTCAATTCACCACAGGCTACCTCTGCTTTAACCCCCTACCCAGGTTTCTCTTGCCAAAAATGCCAATGATATTTTTCTTCCTAAATCAAACCGTCATATTTTTAACCTAATTGGAACTTTAAAACTTCAAATTCCTAGGCGTCTGTGACATTTCACTCAAATCTCTGGTTTTGCCATTTCTCCTCAATTTGTAGGTTTTTCGGCCTTTTCTTAGATGTTTATTTTCTGAAAACCATGTCTTTTTTTTTTTTTCATTTTATGCATTTGCCCTGGGCATTGTCATACACTATCATGGCTTTAATTATGAAGCAATCAAGACATTTATCTTTTAGGCAAGAAATATGATAAAATCATAACCACCACAACTACTAAAGCACAGACTTTATGAAAAAGATGCTGGATTAAGAGTGAAAAATTACAGGTTCCAATCTTGTTTCTGCTATTATTAATAAAAACACAACTTTAGACAGGTAACAAGCCTCCTTTTGAAGATTCAATTTCTCTTTTGCGAAATAGGAATCAATGCCTCCTCTACTCACACCCAAAGTAGTTTTGGAAATACAGTAAGACTACAAAAGTATATATAAAGGTAATATGAATTTAAATAACTTTTTATGACTATACATTTATATACATGTGATTTTATAAATCTGTATAAGATCATAAAATTTGATTCTAATATGGATCATTACTATGCCGATTGGAAATTTGAAATATGTTATTTCATAACATGATTTGTTTTATTTTATTCCTCAAGTACGTAGAATATAATATATTTGGAGAGCTATGAAGTAGTTATTATTATCTCTATTAACCTTCCATTAGGAACTATGAAATGTTTTAGCTCTTAGTTTTTGAGGTTATTTTATTCACTGGCATAGTAAATTAGAAGTTAATTATCTGCTTTTATAACATTCAAATGTGAAGCAGGTTCCCTGCACTTGGGGTGGAGCCGAACTTCTGTCTTGGGGCTCTACCCGGTGAAGCTCTTTACTGCTCTGTGCCCCTGGCGGGTAGAAGAAAATAAAAGTGTGAAAAAGCTACACCCACCTCTTAAAACCATTTGTCTGGAACACAATCAGCACTTCTGATTACAATTCCACTGGCACAGCCACACCTAAGGGTAGAAAATCGGACAAGGAAATACAGTCCTGGCTGGAGAGCTGCTTTCTAATGATAACTGTGGAAGCAGGAGCTTGAATTTGATGAACCACCCTCTCTGCCTCAATAACAAGTAACGGCAAATCTCTTATTGAGTCCTTACATATAGTTTTCATTGCTACACTAAACCCCTCCCCCCCGCTTCTCCCTCTTCAGTTTTAGAGTAGCGCTTGAAAGTACAATGGATAAGAGAATGACGCTCACGTATCTCCCACCTACTCCTCTTTGTTCTAGACAGTCCCAGGTCTAGCGTTACTTTTCCATTTTCAAGATTGATAAAGTTTACATTATATTCTATAGGTATATGTAGTATGTACATCTTCTGCGCTCGTCTAGGCTGATTTCAAAACTTGCAGGTCAATAAATCGAGAAGTAAATGTATGGCTAAATTTAACAACAACAATAACAAAAGTCTTAGCATGAATCCCATGCACTTCGAAGGGAAAGTCGCAAGCCTGCTGGTCAGTTTATTCTGTCTCCTTACTTGTCATCAAATACTCACAGCCAGACCACACTTAAATTAATATCGGGAGCATGACTTTCTTGTATAGTTTTTAGTATACTTTGTCTTTACTTGAATTTATTTTCTCTCACTGAGAAAAATGTGTGACTTCATTTGAATGCTGATATCATTCAGCTTCTCATTCACAAAATGTGCATAAGGGGAAACACTTTATTAAATGTTCTTCTTGGGACTCTGTGACCTCCTCACAAGCCTTACTCTTCTCTGTCACTAACTTTTCGGACTTTGTTTTGCTGATACTTCTAATTTAGTTCTACCTCTCCTGGGATTTTATTTCTTCTTGCCTTAAAACTTCTCTTGTTCATTTTACCTCAATCACCCTTAAGTGATGTTTTTAAGAAAAATGCATTGTAGAAAACTTTCTGACGTTCTTATCAAAATGGCTTTATTTTTACTTTGACAATATGTTGACTTTTTGGTTAAGTGGAAAATTCTATGTTCGTTTTTTTCCCCTTTCCTATTTGAAGACGTTTCCCCATTTTCTTTCAGCCCTCACAAAGCTGTCTTAAGTATGCTTCTCACTTTTAGTGTGATTTGTTTCAGGCTCTGGGAATTTTGAAGATGTTCTTCTTTTATCTTTGATGTTCTAAAATTTAAATAAGTGAATCCAAATATCACTTTTTAAAAATTACACTTTATATACACTTTTTATCTGCAAGTGCTCTTTCTTTTCTCATAATTTCTCCTTTTTGTACCAGCTGTTTTATATAGCTGCAATATCTTTTCACATCTTTCATAGCATGCAAGGTATTATTTTAAACATTCTCCTCTTTTTCCCAATATATCTCTACTTTCTCCAGTGTTACTAAATCTAGCCCTTTATCTTGTGTTTTATATTTTGTGTTGTATTTTTTTCCCAGATGACTCATGGTTCTTGTTTTGTCATCGTAGTTTTGGTGATAAAGGTAACTAGGCTTATGAGGTCTGCTTTGTCAGTAAGCCATCCATCTTACCAGAACCACTGGCATTGAATTTGGTTTTGTGGGTGGAGTTTATTGCAGTTCCAGTCAGTTCCAAATACGTAGATAAAAATAGCCTCTCTTATTTTAATAAAGAGTATTTAACATAAAGAATTATTAACCAGGCATTAGAAAACTACAAAGGCAAAAAGGGAACAATGAATTATCACAAAGATGATAACTTCAGTAAGAAGTTAGGGTAGTGAAGGCTGCAGGGAGACAGGGGAAGGGTTGGTATTGTTACAATGTGAAGTTCACAGAGTGGATCCTATAGCTCCAAAGCACATACCTCTGAGGAAGGAGCATTCCATGCTTAGCATGGTGGCTCAGGAGCTCACAAGGAACTGTGGAGCTGGGATTCAGACCTCTGAGGAGGAACATTTTGTAGCTTGTCCTGGTGCATTAGGAATGCAGAGGACCAGCCCTGCGGAGCCAAGATCAAAACTCCCTGAGGACAGGATTCAGCCTGCTGGTACTGAAGTCTGAGGGGACACAATCAAGCTATTCTGTAAGTGTTGGAATCACTACAGACTAGAATCGATGCCTACTACTGGAGTAAACTGCTGCCGTCCGGTTAATGCAGTACTGGATGTTATGCCAGGGGAGCCTTCTAGACCCCCTTTCATGCCCCTGTTGGAGAAGGCTAATGGGGAACCACCAATTAAAGAGAAAGGTGGTTTGCTAATTCCTAGCTCTGTTATTGCAAAACGGTGTATCGATGCATGGATTTGAAACCAACAGATAATAACACAATACCATAAATAGTTTAGAGCAGCTATTTCTTAACAACTCTCATCTACTTTCATGAAAAAATAAAAAGACTTTATTTTTTCACATTAGAGGGTCTCACCTTCCTTAGAGTATAGATCTCTTATTTCCACTTCTAGGTTATTGGCTCATCTGTACTCTCCTGAATGCACCAAGAACGGGAGTGATGGACTAGATTCAGGGCATCGAAGTTCTGTGTACAATCCTTTAAATAATGATGCCAGTTACTACCCTGTCTCCAAGCACAATCCTACTCATCACAGGTGTTGATTCATTGTAGTCCCTCTAGGACACAGATGGGTTTCACCATCGTTCGGGTAAGGAACACCTATCCAATGTGCTTTCTGCTCCAAACTCTCTAGCCCCCTGATGCCCTGCATGTCCTGTTTTCAGCTGTACTATGGATGTGTTCCCTTCAGCACATTTGCATTGCTTACAGCATTGGGATTCAGGAGGGAAGATTAATAAAATGCATGTGCTTCTTTTGTTATAGAGAATGGGAATCCAAACCAATGTCTTTTCGGGGGCATAGATACTAAATTATTTCATGAAAATATTTGTTGGTGGTTGCTTTCTTCATCATTTCTCATTTAAAGCAGGTATTGAAATTATATTTTAATCCCCAAAATTCGTATCATATCATATTATGTATTATGGTGATAAGGCAAGCAAAAATATAAGAGATGCCCAAACTAGCTCATAATATTTAGTTTTTGCTGTTATCTTTACACATAAAAAGTAGCACGAGTGAATAGTTCTGTATTTACCAGCTTTCATTTTGTGTATTTTTATCTGGAGGTCATATCAAAATATTATCCCTTTTTTCTATAAGTGTTGGCATTCTATAAGTGTTGGAATAACTACAAACACCTACTACTGGAATAAACTGCTGCTGTCAGGGTAATGCAGGACTGGATGTTATTGCCAGGGGAGCCTTCTAGACCCCCTTTCATGCCCCTGTTGGAAAGGCTAATGGGGAACAAGCCAATTAAGGAGAAAGGTGGTTTGCTGAGTCCTAGCTCTGTTATTTCAGAACAGTGTATAGATGCATGGATTTTAAACCAACAGATAATAACACAATAACATGAATAGTTTGGGTGGCCAGTGTGGTTTGGGCAAATGAGCCTAAACTAGAAAAATGTACTCTTAAATTGCTAATATTAAATAGAACACATCGCAGTCCATTCTTTACAGACATTAGAATGAAGTCAAGATTAAATGTATGATTGCTTAAGAAAATAGAGTTTAAAAGTGCCTTTTTCCCTGATGATGTCAGATAAATAATTTTGAATTATTTTCTGAATACCAGAGAAGTTATTGAAACTATTGATTGATCTTTCTGTTACTTGGGCCCTTTCAAAGAGCTATCAGAGACTGATAATCTGTAGTAGAAACATGGGAATGGAGTACTTCAATAGATAACTTTCACTCTCAGCATGAAATGTATCTCACACTTTTGTAGTCCAGATATTATAACTCTTACCCATCCATGATAACATAAAAGTTCTGTAAACAGTTATTTTCCTTGCCTTAATCAGACTAATTTTAAATATAATACAACTTTATCTCTCAACAAAAATATAATGCCTTTAAGCAGTTGGGCAATCCAGTAAAGTGGCTCCCACTTACCCCTAGTAGGACAAAGGAAAGCCAACATTAAGAGATAAAGATTATAATAAGTAGCAAAGTAATAGAATTAGAAATCAGTGAGAGTTTTTTTACTAAACAAATAAAGGTATTTGTGTCCTTCTAAAGTGATTGAAGTCACTGAAACCATTCAATAAACTGACTGATTTTGAATTTCAGCTTTTCCATTACTAGCTGTGAGTCCTTAGGCAAAACCTAACACCTTTCTACCTTAGCATTCTCATCTTTAAAATTAAAATGATAATAATATAATAATATCTAAATCACAGGGTTATTGTGATGATTGCATGAGTTCATAAAGGTCTGCCCTTAATGCCTAGAGCATGGGAGTGCACAGCAAACACCAGTTGATTAATATTATGTGATTAGATATTCACCCCACTAAGTAACAGAGACAATTCTAAATATTCACTGGGTTAGTAGAGTCTTACAGATTTGGACGTCTTTGTTGAGTTTGGCTGATATGCAAGTGTTTTAAAAAGGTGATGATGGTAATATAAGTAATTACGAATTCTGAGGTGAACTATGGGCACTCTGTAGTCAGCCACTGACCACTCATTACATTGATCACAAGTCAGAGGGGGAAATGCTGCTTTTTTTTTTATTCCTACCAAATGTTATTTAGCCATGTGGCTGCCAGTTTAGTTTGGGAAAAATGAGAAAAAGAATTGCAAAAAACACACTGTAGAAAAGAAAGGCACAATAGGCTTATTTGGATTATTTGAGATGCTAAAAAAATCAGTATTTCAATTTTATATAAGTAAGTTGAAGCTGTGAATTATATTGATCCCCTTCCAAATATTCTAATACATAGTATTTATTCATAGTATTTCTCAAAAGAGACAGAAACTGAAACCTAATTCTTATCTGGGAATTGATCCCCTTCTGAATATTCTAATACATAGTATTTATTCGTAGTATTTCTAAAAGGAGAAACTGAAATCTAATTCTTATCTGGGAATGATGAGATTTAGTGTCATACTTTAAAATTCATAGATTATAATCTGTGTGCATTTAAGAACTGGATATTACTGATTTAATTGTTATTAAGCACTTTATTTAGATGGTTGTCTAGATATAGAGTCATAATGTAAACGATATAGATTCAAAGAAAATCAAAATGGACTAGAGAGCAGAAAAGATAAGGAGGCTAGAGTTGTCCTCTAGAAGACAGGTAGGATTCAGATAGGTGTAGAGAGGTGAAGATGGAATTGAAATCTTGAAGTGAGGCTAAGTAAAAGATCTGTATAGCTGGGGGAGGAGAAGGGACAGTGGGAAGCCTGGGAAGCGTGTGGGATGAGGGAGGGGTGAGGGGAGATAGATCCTAGATTTCATATCGCAGGCGAGTCAGAGGTGCTCTAACAGTGGAATAAGAAAATGAAATAAACCATTTAAAGTTTCCAACTGGTATGGTGAGCAACAGGGAAATTGAAGACAAGATGTTTGAGAATGAGTCTTATCAGACACATGATATTTAAAGTGTTTTGGATAGGGTAGAAAGATAAGGATAAACAGTTTGGAGAAGGGAAAAGCCAAACATGTTAATTGAACATAGGCTATCACGGAACAGGAAGAAATAAAGGAATTACCGAGATTCGAGCCTCCTTGCTGTTGACAGAAGTGGGGCAGCTTGGAGATACCGCAGATTTGTCTAAATAGCAAATCCCTTTTAGAACATGGTAAATCTTAGGTGCTATGTGCCCATTGAAGCATGTGTGTGCTGAAGATGAAGGATATATTTTTCTTATTCCTCTCAGCACCTAGCTTAGCGCTATAAGCATAAAGTCACTGATAAAATTCATTAAATAAACTTAATGGAACATTTTAATTTGAATTGTGACAGTCTATCATGTGTGTAACATATACATTTTGTACAAAAATGGAGTAGCCTGGAAGAAAATGTACCACTAATAAATCCTACATTTGATGCCATATTTGATCATTTTTTGCTTCTTCCACATTGATAAAATGAAACAATTTTCAGAGATGTTAGTTTTCCCCTACATTCATTGTTCTAAAATTCCATTCTAAGCATTTAATTTCTGACCCTGAAGGAAGAACTGGGGCTGGTACTCACATAAACAACTACAGCAATTTATTAAACAGTTCAGTACATGATTTATGTTTTAATCGAATAGATCCAGAATCGTTGGAGCATTTTCCTCACATGCAGTGATAGTGTTTGGATCCCATCTTACTTTTTTGTAACTTTTATCAGGACATGATCTTGAATGACTATGTCTCATAATGAACATTGGGTGGGACAGAACTTGGACTGGAAACAGGTTCCAGTGGTGTCTGACTGGGAAGCAGGATATGGTATCAGAACTCTATTTAAAGCTTCTTTCGTGGTGATCTCATGTATCGCCAGCAGTCTCACTTCTTCTAAGACACGCAACTTGTGATCTCCTTATAAGCATTTAATGTGGTGAAACCAAAGAATATAATTATTGCCATGCCAAAAAAAAAAAAAAAATCTGGAATCCAAACCTTGTTGCTGCATGTGTATAGCAACAAGTTTTGTATTTAGACAATTAAGGCATGTCATAAATTGTTCAGTTAAGTTGGCATGAAACTTACAGTGGCACATAGGGTAGCATGCTAAATGAAAAGCAACTTTGGCAAGGATTTTAAAGTAATGACATTAAGGAATTGATGAATTACGTTACTACATCTGGACTTATTAAACTACTTATTAAACTACTGCTTCACAATTGTCCCATCAGGACATTTAGTCTGAACTTACACAGATGTTTAAGAATATAGAAATTAAAGTGTGTCTCAGGCCCAGGGACATTCAGACCAGTGATTGACGGCCAATACTAACCTAAGGGGCATGAATATGCTTTCTGATTTCAAATGAGGTTTGTCTTGATTCTTATGAGGGTGTTTCTTCCATTTATAAATTTAGCAAAAGATTTTCTTTTTTTTTTTTAAATTTAATTTTATTTATTTTGCAGTTTTTGGCCTGGGGCTGGGTTTGAACTCCCCACCTCTGGCATATGGGTCTGGCGCCCTACTCACTGAGCACAGGCGCTGCCCCAAGATTTTCTTTTCTTTTCTTTCTTTTTTTTTTTTTTTTTTTTTTGCAGTTTTTGGCCGGGGTTGGGTTTGAACCCGCCACCTCCGGCATATGGGGCCGGTGACCTTTGAGCCACAGGCACCCGCCTTTCCCCCCCCCCCCGTAGAGACAGAGTCTCACTTTATTGCCCTTGGTAGTGTGCTGTGCCGTCACAGCGTAGCCAAAACCCACACCGGGGCTTAGACCCTTCTCGTGCCGCCGTCTCCCGAGTAGCTGGGACTACAGGCGCC
>CAUYRH010043570.1:0-11697 GCA_963574655.1 Perodicticus potto | reverse complement strand
TCAAAAAAAAAAAAAAAAAAAAAAGAGTTCCTTTCTCTGCATCCATACCAACCTCTGTTATTTGAGACTTTTTAATATGAGGCATTCTCATTGGAGTTAGGTGATATCTTGTTGTGGTTTTGATTTGTATTTCTCTAATGATTGGAGATGTTTACAGAGTATCTAACATTGACTCAATCCATACAAACTATGTAAACAAAACATGTACACCCTAAATTAAAAAAATTCCTTTGTAAAATAAAGTGTTAATTTGAAACATTATATCTAAAGAAATCCTATAAAAATAAAAATAACATAAATATTTAAAAATAAAAAAAGGATGTCGCCTGTGGCTCAAAGGAGTAGGGCGCCAGCCCCATATACTGGAGGTGGTGGGTTCAAACCTGGCCCTGGCCAAAAACTGCAAAAAAATAAAATAAAATAAAAATTCTGACCAAATCTAGAAATGAAGAAGGGTGTCCAGGGTGGTGCCCATAGCTCAGTGGGCAGGGCACCGACCACATACACCAAGGCTGGTGAGTTTGAACCTGTCCCAGGCCTGTTAAACAATGACAACTGCAACACAAAAATAGCCAGGTATTGTGGCAGGTGCCTGTAGTCCCAGTTACTTGGGAGGCTGAGGAAAGAGAATTGCTTGAGCTCAAGAGTTTGAGGTTGCTGTGAGCTGTGATGCCACAGCACTCTACTGAGGGCAACATAGTGAGACTCTGTTTCAAAAAAAAAAAGAAGAAGAAGAAGAAGAAGCATGTCCAAGCTAAACAGCTAAACAATGTAACAGAGCTGGAACCGGAACTAGAATTCAAGGTGGCAAGGTCTAAATTATCTCACTGATGTTTGAGTACAATATGAAATTTGATTGAATATATAGAGTTTCAAGGAAATTTATTTAAGACAAAATTTCTTTAGACGATGCCCATTGGCAAAAATAACTGCTAAATAAGTATATGTAGCAATTTATATGAAAATAAATAAAAATTATATGTAGCAAATATCTCAATATTATGGCAATCTTACCTAATAGTTATGGGTGTTCAGAAATGCTTCACATCAAGGAAGAGATTGAATCTAATTTCCAGATCTGTTCTATTCCTCTGGAATATAATACCCCCTTGTGATGTATTTGATAGTTTAATTACTAATCCTTACTTCTTTGCCAGAAATATGTTCCTGGCAAGGATGTACAGTGTGCTTGGTCTTGCCATGATACTATCTTTTGGCCTCTGACTACAAATGTCAAGTTTCTTTCATGGGCGTCAACGATGCCTTTTGAAGGAGTCAAGAAAATCTCTCCCACAAATTTGACTACTGGGCATAAAGAATATTTTGAATTAATGGCCATTCATGATTAAGAAGCACTGGAAGAGAACTTTCCTTTATCTACATACAACCTGAGTAATCCAACTGAGAATCAAAAGGGGCTGCTAACTTCCTCATGACATGCTAATAGGCCTTGCCCCAGGGTCATTTGAAGCACAATACCTATCTCTCAAGTTAATCTACAAATCAATCTGTTTCCACGCATCTATACTCCCCTCCCAGCAACCACTTTCTGCACCTATTCTTTCCACATTCTCCCCCTTCCCTTCCAAAAGGCATCTATAAAGTTCTCTGACCGTCACTGAGATTTCGGTAATCATTCTTGTGATTCCCCCCATGCACATGGTATTTAGAAAAAAAACTTTTCGGCTCGGCGCCTGTGGCTCAACGGGCTTAGGCGCCAGCCATGTACACCTGAGCTGGTGGGTTTGAATCCAGCCCGGGCCTGCCAAACAACAATGATGGCTGCAACAAAAAAATGGTTGGGCGTTGTGGCGGGCACCTGTGGTCCCAACTGCTTGGGAGGTGGAGGCAGGAGACTTGCTTGAGCCCAGAAATTGGACGTTGCTGTGAGCTGTGATGCCACAGCACTCTATCCAGGGTGACAGCTTGAGGCTCTGTCTCAAAAAAAAAAAACAAAAAAAACCGTTCTCTTATTAAGCTATCATAATGTGAGTTGATCTTTCAGGGAACCAACCAAGGGGAAAGGGCAGGTTTCTGTGTTCCCTACAGTTTGAATAGTTGGCAGGACCTCAAAGCCACTTGGCTCTCCCAAAAGCCACACCAGGAAAACTGGAACTCTATTCAGCTGCCAGGTGGTAAGATAATATACTTATCAGTTCGACTTCCAGTTTTCCTCTCTGTGGACTCCGGTTGAGCAGATGGTAATAGATATTTGTCTTTTCCATATTTAAGATTGATTAGAGAAATGTTTTTATTGGTGACTAGTCTTGTAAGTGACTCTGGTATTGATATCTTTTTAGGTACATTGTGGTGTATGAATATTCATATTGTTTGATTCCATCTCCTCTCAGAAATAGATTCTAATCACTGTCATTGTTAAGGCTTGTTCTTGTTTTGTTGCTTGTCTTTCTGTGTCATTTTGTCTAAAGAGGGTGACCATAGAGCAGCACTCGGGCCCAGCTCCCCACCAGTCTGATGTTCAAACCAGCCCTGCATACTAGCCAGTTACACGGTTCTGGCTAGTCCAGTGTCTTTTAAGACAAACTTTGTTGGGGATCCCTGAAACAAAAACCGTATGAGGTTTTCCTCTTGTTCTGTTTTATGTCTCTGAGCTTGACTTTGTGACTGAGCTTGACTTGACTCCTCAGTGGGGGGTGGGGAGCTGTTTTGTCCGCAACAACTCAGGTGGATGGTCTGGAAAGACTGGGAGTCTGAGACGCGTACAATTCTAAGCAGAGCACTGTGGGGACTGAAGGTGTCAAGCTCTGAGGAGTAAGTTTTTTGTCATTGTCTATTCTATCATAAGTCTATTTCTGAAAGTGAATTTTTGGGAATCTTGAAAATGGCCTTTTCTATGAAGAGGCGTTGGGCCTTCTTTGTGCCCTCTTGAGATTAACCCTGGAAAATTATCACCTGGACTTTAAAAAGAGGCATTGGATTGAGTCACTTTGGGAGTAAATATACCATTGCAATTAATGACCCAAAATGGATCTTTTAAATTAAAAGACTTCTAAGTTTTCTTAAAACTTTTAAAGATCTCTTGTTTGAAATAATTACTTTATATTAATATAGAAATTAAATTAAAAATAAAATATAAAGTGTTATGGCTAGCCCTAAATATTCTCTTGAGAAAAGTAAAAGCAAATAACTGGGCTAGACACAATGGCTCATGCCTGTAATCCCAGTACTTGGGAGGCTGAGGTGGGTGCATTGCCTGAGCTCACGAGTTTGAGACCAACCTGAGCAAGAGGGAGACCCTGTCTCTAAAAAATAGCCAGGCTCTGTGGCAGGCACCTGTAGTCCCAGGTACCTGGGAAGCCGAGGCAAGAGAATCACCTGAACCCAAGAGTTTAAGGTTGCTATGTCACTCTACCAAGGGCAACAAAGAGACTCTGTCACAAACAAACAAAAACTAACTTCAAACAAACAAACAAACAAAAACTTTTGAACACAGACCCTGTAAGAATAATGATGGGCCAGTTTATTTCATAGTCTAATGATTAAAATTCTATATTTTCATCTCAGCAACCTTATGTTCAATTCTGGAGCAGAGAATGAACATGTTCTGGTTTAATAGTTATAACTCATACTGTTCATTAGTTATTTTCCCTTCAATGTACAATTTTGCTTTCCTCTATTCTATAGAGGTACATGAGACATTTATATATAAATGGTCAATTGAAAAGCTTAGACCCTAGAAAATATTACTGAACAAAATTATAAGTTACATCTTGTTCATAATTTTCATGGATCTTGTAAAATACTATTCTCCACCTCTTACAATACTTCTTGCATCTTTAATTACATAATAACCTTAGTTAAAGTTTTTTGGTTTTACTTATAAGATCAAAGTTTAGCTGTTTGTCCTCAGTAAAGTTTGCACAGCCAGAGAAGAAGCAACATACAGCTTTACCTGATGGAAAGACAACTGGACGTAGAAAACTTCAGTGAAAACTCAAGAACTATCTTTGCTCAGATAAAGTCACTAGGAAAGAATTTTGCTCTCTGCATTGAAAATCAGAATGATGCCAGATCTTTTCTGGGTGATATCCTGGAACACTATTGTGTTCAATCCCTACAGTTTGATTCCACAAATGGCATTCTTGCACCTCTCACAAAGATCATAGATGGTGCTGGCACTAACCTTCATATTGACAATCCGTGTCAAAATCACCATATGTTATGAACAGCCCATAGGCCAGGCCTGTGCAATTTGGAATAGTTCACTCTCTCTCCTGTTAAACTACCAGGCACTAACCATTACATTTGGGTAGACAGAAGTCTGGACTGACTTGGCTAGGCAACAGCATCAAGCCATATAAGTGCCAAAGACTCGGACGAAAGGCCTTTTATATCAAATATTCCTCACCCTGTTCTGTTCATACAAATTGACAGGGATACATGACAACCAGATACATGAATGTGCCAGTGAGGGGAAGACACAGCAAAGTCCAGGCTGGAAGATCACAGGCTCTAAACTGACTCTGTCTATAAATAACACTGGTCTTTTTGTCTTGTACATATATACATACGAATAGTTCCCTCCCAAATAGACACCCTCTGCTACCAAGTACTCCACTTTAAATGCCATTCAAATGCAAACCTGGGCTCTTTTGTTCATGAGGTTGTACTGTACCTTATAAACATACAAAACGTGACATTGTAAGAAATCCCCTTGTATGTCATGATTCAAAGTTCTTTTCAATGCTCTGGATTCTTTTTCCAACATTTGGAACTTATGAAATTGAAAGAGCTATCACAAATCTCTCCAAGGTAATAGAACAAAAGCTCAACATCACCACACAGGCATTGAGAACACTTCAAGCAGAGGTTAACAGCCTAGTATCTGCTGTTCTTCAAAATTGCTGCATCCTGGACGCTTTGACAGCTCAACAAGGAGGGGCTTGTTGTGTTGCTATTGAGGAAAAATATTTTTTATGTAAACCAGTCAGGACAAGTAAAGTCTGATCTATATCTCTTAAAGGACAAAATAAATATCCTTCATTAAAATTAACAAAACAAAACCATTCTATTGGACTGACCTATTCCCAGGAATAAGAGACTGGTTTAGTGGGGTGTGGGGCAATGTGCTCAGATCTGTTCTTTTCTGCTTATTCATTCTCATCCTAATTTATGTTCTTATATCTCTTTTCAAGCCTCTTATTACTAGATTACTAACCCACTCTCTCTCTCCATGTTTACCAACTCAGCTCTTAATGTGTGAAATTTCTAGGGAAGTTCCAGACAAGGGGAATGAAGGAGCTGAGGAAATTTTACCCCAAAATATGACTCCTTGGTATAAAGAATATTTCGAATTAAAGGCCATTCGCAATCAGAAAGCATTGGAAGAGGCCTTTCCCCTATCTGCATAAAACCTGAATAACCTGATTGAGAATCAGAGGGACTGTGGACCTCCTTATCACATGCTAATAGACCTGACTCTATGGTCTTCTGAAGCACAATATCTGTCTCTCAGGTTAATCTACAAATCAATCTGTTTCTCTCCATCTACACATCCCCCTCCCCCAGCAACCACTTACTGCACTTATACTTTCCACATTCTCTCCCCTTCCTTCCAAAAGGCATCTATAAAGGTCTCTGACCATCATTGACACTTTGGTAACCATTCTTGTGGTTCCCCTCATGTGCTTGGTATTTAGAAATAAACTTTTATTTATTTATGTTTTATACTTTTCGTATGCAGTTTTGTTGGGATGAAATGTTCTCCAGATGTCTGTTAAATCCAAATGTTGGATGGTTAAGTTTAAATCTAAAATTTCTTTGCTTAGCTTCTTTTTGGAGGATCTGTCCAACACTGTTAAAGGAGTGTTAAAATCTCCAACTACTATGGAGCTGGAAGAGATCAAGTTGCTCATGTCTGTTAGAGTTTCTCTTATAAATTGAGGTGCATTCTGGTTGGATGCATAAATATTAATAATTGAAACCTCATCATTTTGAGTATTACCTTTAACAAATATAAAATGTGGCTCGGCGCCTATGGCTCAACGGGCTAAGGCGCCAGCCACGTACACCTGAGCTGGTGGGTTCGAATCCAGCCCAGGCCCGCCAAACAACAATGACGGCTGAAACCAAAAAATGGCTGGGCGTTGTGGCGGGCACCTGCAGTCCCAGCTACTTGGGAGGCGGAGGCAGGAGACTTGCTTAAGCCCAGGAATTGGATGTTGCTGTGAGCTGTAATGCCACAGCACTCTATCCAGGGTGACAGCTTGAGGCTCTGTCTCAAAAAAAAAAAAAAAAAGAGAGAAAGAACAATCTAACCCTCACATCAAACTACTCCAAAACCTCAGCGTTGAAATACAAGGAAGGTTTATTTCTCCTCCACAATAATGTATCATGCAGGCCCATAGGTGGGATTCTGCTCCACACAGTCATTCAGGGACCCAGGCTCCCTTCATTTAGTTGCTTTGTCATCTTTTAAGGACTCAAAATCCTCTTCTGAATCACTGCAAAAGCCAGAAAACAAGAAAGAAAGAACATGGAGGGGCTCACGAGGGGCCAACCCCAGAAGGGACACAATCACTTCTGCCCACGTTCATTGGGCAAAAATAAGTCACAGGGTCCTACCTTTGTGCCAGGGAAATGTAGTGTGCCGTAAGAGGAGGGGAAACACTGACAGAGCATTAGAAGTATCTGCTACACAATTTTTAAGGGTTTCTTTGAGTATGAAATATTTCCCCAAGTACCCAGGGAAGAACATTCTGGTGAGCCCCAGCCAGCCCCTCACACCTCTGGTTATTCCTCAGGTGGGATCCCCTGACTACACAGGGTCAGACACAGGACTTTTATTTTTTCAGGTTGGAGAAAGTGGACCTTTCAGGCTTGTAGAGTGAAATCTGTCTATATATTTTCTTCCAACATAGCTGAGTAAAAGGGCAAACAGAAATTTGAAAGCGATGATTGCTTCCTTTGTGGGGGAGAAGGATACCCACTGAGTTGGGAACATATATGAATTCTGATTTGCAATCATTTCCACTATTTATGAGGTCACTGGACTTACTCCTGCTGAGTCCAATTTACAAAGAGCTTTGGTTGGATCAGGGAAAGGAATATTAGAATCCCGTTGACTTGGTGATGGCCAGAGGACTATGGATCCCAAATGCAAGGAATGTATCGCTAAACTGCAAGGAAGCAAAACCCTCAACATCAGCTCCGACATGCGACATCCAAATGGGCAGGAAGATGTACCCAAACTGTCGGTGCTGGGTGCAGTTACAATGACACACCCCAAAAACAGATGGGGGAATTTTCCAAATAAAAATCTTGTTAGAAAGATCCAGGACGCCTAAGATAAGCAAAACAGTTTTCCTTCTATATCTCACTCCCAAGGTAGGATGCTCTCTGATCACTGGTGTCTCTGCTTCTCACCTGCCCCTGGAGTCTCACTCCCAAATATCTACCACTCCCCTAAATGTCCCACAGGCAGGTCTATTTCAGCATATTCAAATCTAAACCCCCCCTCCCCCTCCCAGCCTCCCAGCCCATCTCCACCACCTCTATCACCATCTCAGTAAACAAGGCCAGCACCGCACAGCCACCTGAGTCACTGACCTCAGCATGAAGGATGCCTGCCGTCTCCTCCAACCCTGCTCTGTTCAACCAAATCCAGCCAAGTCCGCCTCCCACATGTCTCTCAGACATGTTCTCTCTGCTTCATTCCCACTGTCACTGCCCTCCTGGGTGAGAGTATCACCTCCCGCCGGGATTTGCTGACAGTAGAAATGCCACCCACTCCAACCACCCCACTGCCACTATCAGGACTCAGGCCAGCAGCAACCCTCCCCTGCTTAATGGCTTTCCTGGTTTCCTCCTGCTTTTAAGAATAGAATCCAGATTCCTTCTTGTCAGCAGGTCCTTTCTCGGTCTGTCCTCTTTGAAGCCTCTGGTCATTCTCTGTCCACACGCCCATGCAGCCGAGCGAAAGAGTTGCTTTTGCAACTCTGGGTGACTTGCAGGTCTAACTTTCTCTTGACTTTGATCCTCGCTGCTGTCTCTGCTTCAGACCCTTCCCACCTCCCCACCCACTCTTTGCGTAGCTAGCACCCCCCTGTCCTTCAGCCCCAAGGTCAGGTGACTTGGAACCCTTGCTAGAACCCACAGTCTGAAGCACATGCTGCTCTTCCAGGGTCTTTTCACATTCGTGCTTGCTTCTGTGATAGCTCTTGGGATGCCATGGGGTTTATCAGTGACCTTCTTTCTTCCTACCATCCTCCCCACACCACACTCTGTAAGCTCCTTGACACCAAGTGACACTGTCATGAGTTCCCTGGTCACCAGCACAATGCCTAGGAAAGAGGAGGTGTTCAGTAAATGCCCGAATGCTGATGGAGCATGTGAATTAGCAAATAAATTATGTGGAAATGTGAAATGCTGTTCAAAATCCATCAAGTGAGGGGAAGAGAGGGTGTTAAGAAGCTGATCTTGGGACACAGGCTGCTCAGATGAATCCGGACAATTTATAGTCACCACATCCCCATGCGATGTGGATTATCAGAGAACTAAAACGTATTCATTCAACCCAAAAACCAAATTGTCAGCCGTGCTTCAAGTACATGCTTTGAAAAAGATTCTGTGAAAATACAAAGCAGATGTTGTCACTGACACTATAGTCAAACAGGATAAACCCAGAGGGGAAAACAAAATCCTTTGTGAAAACTTCTATTCGAGTCAGAATTGCTTAGAGGCAAGGATCAGAGACTCGTGCAAACCAACAAAAATAAAAAGGTGGTTTGGGGTTTGTTTGTTGTTATTTCTAAGGATCTCAAAGTGGGGTTATGTAGAAATGAGAAGCACAGCTCTGGACAGAGACTGTACAAGTCTGAATCCGGTTCTGCCACTTCCCAGCTCTGAGATCCAGGTGGGCCTGTGTCCTCCACTCTAAGATAGGGTAAGAATAGAGCCTACCGTAGGGTTGTCATGAGCACCACAGAGATCATGCATGGAAAGGCTTAGCATGTGCCTGGAACATAAATGTTATTACTTTAATTCAGGTGAATTTTTTTTCTTTTGAAATAAGAGTCTTGCTCTGTCACCCTGACTAGAGTGCAATGGTGTCATCACCAACTCCCTGCAACCTCAATCTCCTAGGCTCAGGTAATCCTTGTGCCCAGGCCTTATGAGTAGCTGGGTCTACAGAAGCACACCATCTCACCCAGCTAATTTTTTTCTGTTTTTAGTAGAGACAAGGTGGCATTCTTACTCAGGCTAGTCTCAAACTCCTGAGCTCAAGGGATCCTCCTGCGTTGGCCTCCCTGAGCCACTGCACCCTGCCTCAGAAGGAAGTTCTAGAGCCCTTTTGAAGAAAAGAGAGTGAGGGGCAGTGCCTGTGGCTCAGAGGAGTACGGTGCTGGCCCCATATGCCGGAGGTGGGGGAGTTCAAACCCAGCCCCAGCCAAAAAAATCTGCAAAAAGAAAAAAAAGAGAGAGAGTGAGAAAGCCCCTGGAGCTAGTAGCTCTCTCCATCTCACCTTCTCAGTGCCACATTCCACCCCCCTCAAGCTGCCTCCTTTCAGGCAGAGTTTGCTCCCTCATACTTCAGCTTGTCCAAGGCTCTGGCCCGTCGTGGCTTTGCCCCTCCCTGGTATGCTAGATCAGCATCCCAGGCAGGTTCAGTCTCGCTGAGCACCAATCATTCCTGGGAGAAAGAAGATGCTTAGAACAGCTGGAGATCAAGTGTACATACCTGGGCCAACCAGCTGGCCAGGGGGTGGGAGAAGCAGAAGGAGGGAAGAAATCCCTGTGCCATCTGCCAGCACCTTGAGTTCTGGATCAAACAGACTGGGTTTGAATACCAGCTCCACCATTTATCAAGTGTGTGAGCTGGGCACATTACTCAAACTTTTTTGCATCTCCAAGGCCTCATTGGTCCTTGAAGATAATCTTTATTTTTTCGTAGCTTACCATTCTGAAATTGGGATGTGTCTTACAATTGATGAGTGCCTTTAATGTGATAGTGTCTTCCACCTCCCCCAAAATTAATATTTAAATGTACAGTGTGTCCTAGAATCAAAGAATTCCCTAACGATCTACCACACACACAGGACTGCTGGTGCAGATTGCACAGGCCAATGCAGGTAAGCACTTAACAAAGGGCATACAGGGAATTTCAATAAAAGACCTCCATATTATTATAAACAGGACACTTAAATCCTCTCCCAGTGAGCAGGACTTGGTAGAAGAGGCTGCTTTTGGAACGGCATGTGTCACTTTCGACCAGGTAGAAAGCTGGAAGTAGATAAGGTTGTATACATGCTATTTCTATGCTACCTGTATCATCTATTTTTCCACTTTCAGAAGGACTGGGTGATGCATTGAAAACTTACAGAAACTTAGTATACACATATTATAGTTAATCACCTACTAACCAGCTTTAAGATGTGAGCAAGATGCCTAATTCTCTGAACTTTAGGTTCTTCACTTATTAATGCTAGTAATACCCTTTTCAATGATTCTGGTGTCAATGACAAGAGCTAGGACTTGTGAGTCAGGCACTGACTAACCGCCTACCATTCATATGCTCTTGAATCTCAGGTTTCTTTTGTTCAATATACATCGTATTGATAAATACAATCAGAAAAAGTTCACCAATCATAAGAGTACTCTTTGAGCTATCAAAAAGGAAGCATAACTCAGAAACAAAAACAAAGCAGGAGGAATCATGCTACCAGACCTGAGACTATACTATAAATCGATAGTGATCGATTTAAACAGCATGGTTACTAGCACAAAAACAGAGAGGTAGATGTTTGGAACAGAATAGAGAACCAAGAGATGAATACAGCTACTTACCGTTTTTTGATCTTTGACAAGCCAATGAAAAACATTCAGTGGGGAAAAGACTCCCTATTTAACAAATGGTGCTGGGTGAACTGGCTGGCAACCTGTAGAAGACTGAAAGTGGACCCACACCTCTCACCATTAACTAAGGTAGACTCTCACTGGATTAAAGATTTAAACTTAAGACATAAAACTATAAAAATATTAGAAGAAAGTGCAGGGAAAACTCTTGAAGGAATTGGCTTGGGTGAATATTGTATGAGGAGGACCCTCCCCCATAGGCAATCAAAGCAGTATCAAAAATACACTACTAGGACCTGATCAAACTAAAAAGCTTCTGCACAGCCAAGAACATAGTAAGTAAAGCAAGCAAACATCCCTCAGAATGGGAGAAAATATTTGCAGGTTATGCCTCTGACAACAGTTTAATAACCAGAATCCATAGAGAACTCAAACGTATTAGCAAGAAAAGAATTAGTGATCCCATCTCAGGGTGGGCAAAGGACTTGAAGAGAAACTTCTCTAAAGAAGACAGGTGCATGGCTTACAGACACATGAAAAAATGCTCACCATCTCAAATCATCACAGAAATGCAAATCAAAACTACTTTGAGTTATCACCTAACTCCAGTAAGATTAGCCCACATAACAAAATCCCCAAACCAGAGATGTTGGCGTGGATGTGGAGAAAAGGGAGCATTTCTACACTGCTGGTGGGAATGCACACTAATACGTTCCTTTTGGAAGGAGGTTTGGAGAATAATTAGAGATCTAAAAATAGACCTGCCATTCGATCCTATAATTCCTTTACTAGGTATATACCCAGAAGACCAAAAGTCACATTATAACAAAGACATCTGTACCAGAATGTTTATTGCAGCCCAATTCATAATTGCTAAGTCAT
>CAUYRH010043569.1:0-11461 GCA_963574655.1 Perodicticus potto | reverse complement strand
GCGCCTGTAGTCCCAGCTACTTGGGAGGCAGAGGCAGGAGACTTGCTTGAGCCCAGGAATTGGAGGTTGCTGTGAGCTGTGATGCCACGGCACTCTATCCAGGGTGACAGCTTGAGGCTCCACCGATGCCGCGGACCCTCCACCCACCGAAGACCCACTGAAGCTGTTTTTAAGAAAACCACCCTTCCCTCAAGAGAAACATTCTCCTAGGTGGCTAGCATGCCCTAATTAGTAGGAAGTGGGGGGCAGAGGGCATCTTACTTACAGCTATGAGACTCCTGAACCCCAAATATAATTCCAGGTACCCTGACCATCCCCCTCCCTTATCTTCCATCACCTCTCCGGCTGGATCCACGGAGTTGGTCTTACACCTGTTTCTTCTGCCCCCCCCACCCCTGCGCCTTGCAAAAGTGCTTAAATGTAGCTAAGATCCAGAGAGATCCAGTCCTCACATTCCTCTTCGACCTCAGCTCTCACCTCCTGCCTCACACTCAACAATAAGCCAAATTCAACTGTTTACAGATCCTCAATTGGACTCTGCAGTTTCTGAAATGTCTGGGAAGTTCCCATGTGCTTGCTTCTGCTTCTTCTTCTTCTTCTTTTTTTTTTTTTATAGAGACAAGAGTCTCACTTTGTCGCCCTCGGTAGAGTGCTGTGGCATCACAGCTCACAGCAACCTCCAACTCTTGGGCTTAGGCGATTCTCTTGCCTCAGCCTCCCGAGTAGCTGGGACTACAGGCGCCCGCCACAAAGCTCGGCTACTTTTTTGTTGCAGTTTGGCCGGGGCCAGGTTCAAACTCGCCATTCTCAGTATATGGGGACGGTGACCTACTCACTGAGCCACAGGCGCTGCCAGCGCTTGCTTCTTTTAAGTATATGCTCCCTGCCACCTCCCCACTTTACTGATTAATTCTTGTTCATCTTTCAAGTCTTGGCCCTAAGACGGAATTTGCTTTTGTGAGCTCTCCTTACAGACTAAATCGGATCCCCTGAAAAATGCCCTAGATGATCCTGTCACAGCACATATCACACTGCATTGCATCCTCCTGAAATCCTGTCTATATTCTCCACCAGACTGCAGGCTCTATCAGGGAAGAGACTGTGTAAGGAGCTAGTGCAGAGCTGGGACTCTACAAATATGTGCTGAAAGAAAGAATGGATGGGATGCCCATAAGATAATTTATAATGTTCGTGCTAGAGAGCCAAGCCTTCCTTCCAGCATGTCCCTAGAACTTCAATTAGGACACATGGAGGCCACATGGTCAGACAAAGAGGCAAAGAAACGAATGGTTTTTCCCACCATCAAGATTGTAATGAGGGGACAGGTGTGGTCCATCATGCCTCATCCTAGCACTCTGGGAGGCTGAGACATATGGATTGCTTGAGCTCAGGAGTTCAAGACCAGCCTGAGCAAGAGCGACACCCTGTCTTTTCTAAAACTAGAAAAACTAGCCAGGTGTAGTGATGCAGGTGTTGTAGTCCCAACTACTTGGGAGTCTGCAGCAAGAGGATCATTTGAGTCCAAGAGTTTAAGGTTGCTGTGAGCTACGTTGTTATAGCACTCTATCCAGGATGACAGAGTGAGACTCTGTCTCAAAATAAATAAATAAATAAATAAATAAATAAATAAATAAGATCGTGATGAGGGAGGTAGGAAGCACCCCTTCCAGAGCTGGCCCTGCCCATCTGCTCTGACCACTGGAGGCTGGGCAGGGACTCCAGGAGCATTCTGATCCTAAAAGGGACCCAAAGCTCATTAATATGCAGTCGGTCTAAGAACCACCTCCTTGCATCACCCACAACAAGCTCTGTTCCCCCTTCTAAGTCTCCAGGCCCAGGTCTTTTTAAACATTCTAATAAAACACACATAACCAAAAATCACCCTCTTAACCATTTTTAAGTGAATAGCTCAGTACTGTTAAGTGTATTTGTGTTGTGCAACCAGCTTTAGAACTTTTCCTCTTGCAAAATTGAAACTCTATATCCATTAAACAATGCCCATTTCTCCCTTCCCCCGGTCCCTGGCAACCACCATTCTACTTTCTGTTTCTACGAATTTGACTACTCTCCATACTGCCTATAAATGAAATGTACAGTATTTGTGCTTTTGTGAAAGGCATATTTCATTTAGCATAATGTCCTTAAGTTTCATCTGTTTTGTGATATGTGTCAGCCTTTTTAAGCCTGAATAACATCTTACTGTACATATATACGCCACATTTTGTTTATCCATTCATCTGCCCGGGGACACTGGGGTTGCTCTCACCTTTTGGCTATTATGAATAATGCTGTTATGAACATGGGTGTACCGATAGCTCTTTGAGACCTTGCTTTCAATTCTTTTGGATATATACCAAGAAGCAGTATTGCTGGATCATATGGTAACTCTTTCTTTAATTTTTTGAGGAATTGCCATACTGTTTTCTACTATTTTTTATTCCCATGAATAATGCACAAGAGTTCCAAATTCTCCATGTCTTCACTGATACTTGTTTTGTTTTGATTTTTTAAAATAGAAGCCATCCTAGCGGGTGTGTGGTGATATCACGTTGTGACTTTGCCAGGACATATACTAAAATTGGAACGATGGGTGGCACCTATGGCTCAGTGGGTAGGGCGCCAGCCCCATATACCGAGGGTGGTGGGTTCAAACTCGGTCCCTGCCAAACTGCAACCCAAAAAGAGCCAGTGTTGTGGCAGGCACCTGTAGTGCCAGCTACTCGGGAGGCTGAGGCACGAGAATTGCCTAAGCCCAGGAGTTGGAGGTTGCTGTGAGCTGTGTGACGCCACGGCACTCTACTGAGGGCGATAAAGTGAGACCCTGTCTCTACCAAAAATAAATAAATAAATAAATAAAATTGGAATGATGGGCTCGGCGCCGGTGGCTCAAAGGGCTAAGGCGCCAGCCACGTACACCTGAACTGGCGGGATCAAATCCAACCCCGGCCCGCCAAACAACAATGACGGCTGCAACCAAAAAATGGCCGGGCGTTGTGGCGGGCGCCTATAGTCCCAGCTACAGGAGACTCGCTTGAGCCCAGGAATTGGAGGTTGCTGTGAGCTGTGATGCCACAGCACTCTACCCAGGGTGACAGCTTGAGGCTCTGTCTCAAAGAAAAAAAAAATTGGAACGATGAAGAGAAGATATTTTATTGTGGCTTTCTTTTGCATTTCACTAATGATTAGTGATGTTGATCAACTTTTCATTGATTTGTTGGTTATTTCAATATGTTCTTGGGAAACAAGTTTAGTTTCAAGGTCCCAGGAAGTTAAGTTTTTACAAATTCCTAAGAGCGGAGTTACCATGAGAAGGACTTTGCAGATGTCTGTGGAAATCCTTTGCCCATTTATAAATTGGAATTTGTTTTTTGTTATTGAATTGTAAGCATTCTTTATATATTCTGAATATTAACTCCTTCTCAGATATATGATTTACAAATATTTCCTCCCATTGTGCAGGTCACTTTTTTCTCTCTAGATTATGTCCTTAGATACACATGCCCAGCTCTCTTGAGGACTGTTTTTTTCATTTTAACTTTCCTTGGATATTTATTTTAGCCTGAATTCATCTATCTCAATATTGTGAGGAGGCTCTAGAGATAGGAGGAGGTGGCTTCCCATCTTTGGGTTCCTGAACCTGGTCCCATCCATTCATTATCCACCCGTGTATTCTTCGATTAACTCATTCATTTAGCAAACACGGAGTTTTGCAATTAAGCAGATCTGGCTTTGAATGGCCTAGATCACATAGCTTAGTACCTATATAACCTTGGATGGGAAAATCTTTCTGAATTTCAGTTTTCTCTCTCTGTAAAGCAGGAAAGAAACTGGAAATGTAGTCAAAAAGATGTGAAACAACCCTGCAGGGATGTTGGAAGAACTAGAAACTGTGCAAAGGGCCTGTCCTGGGTGGACACTCAATAAATGGGAGCAATTGTTATTGCCCAGTGGCCACTGGGTGAATGCAGCCCTTCTCCAGAGTCCATTGAGTCTCAAGATCAAGAAACTAATGCTTTATGAGACTTCACTTTCAGTTTATTTGCCCAAGGGATCAATAGCTGTTGACAATCAAAGCAGGAAGCAAGGCTCTGTTTAACCAAGCCTCTCCCCACAGTGACAGTAACAAAGTCTCCTTCTTTTTTTTTTTTTTTTTTTTAAGTCTCCTTCTTGTCCTATGTTCTGACCTTGAAGGTAAGGAGGCAGGAAGGAGGTTCTGCCTGGCTGGGAGCCAAAGGAGCCCCATGTTTGTGATAAACAGTGCTTTTGTGAATGACCTTTTATTGAAGCAGCAGGATTTAATCAGCTTATCCTGGATGGGGCTGGTGATAAGGCTGGCCGAGCTGGCCATTTGTTTGCATCATGGGAGTCTCTGATTAGGAGAGCAACTGGAAGGCTGCCCAGAGGAGGAGAGAGGAGAGAGGCTGTCTTGGTCCTTCTCTGGAGAAATGAGTCCTTCCGTCCCTAGCAAAGAATCCTTTTCTCCTCCAATCCTAGGAGTAGCCTCTGAGTGGACCAGGCAGGGAAAGGAGGGCCTGGAGTCCAGGACCCTACTTCTGATCCTGGCTCTGTCCCACATCAGCTGTGCCATTTGCGCTTGGTCTTTTGTAAATTTTTTATTTAATTTCTTTGTTAGAGGTGGGGTCTTGTTATGTTGCCCAGGCTGGTCTTGAACTCCTGGCCTCAAGCAATCCTCTCGCCTTGCCCTCCAGGGTAGCAGGGACTAGAGGTATGAGCCACTGCGCGCGGCTCTTGGTCTTTCTGAGTCTGTGCTGCCTCTTCCATAAAACGAGCATAAGAAAAGTGCCTGGGAGCTGTGCGGTGTCTATGAGAGGATTATGAAGAGCGCCTCGCACCTCGTTATATCCTGAAGAAAAGGCTGGCTTCCTCCCTCTCCCTCTCCTTTTCAGCCTCTGCTTCCTGCTCCACTCTCAAACACCTGAGCATGCTCTTCCTGACTCAACATCTACGGGGCTCCCATGCCCCTCCCCTTACTGGCTGAGTAGAGCCTTGATTTCTGGAACATGTAGCCTGCCTCCCTTTCCCTCTCCATGAAAATTTTGCCTGTCCCTTAAGAGCAGATCACACCTGCCACCTTTGCTCGACGTTGTGGCCCACCTTGACCACACCATTCCCCGAACCCCTTTGAGGACATACTGGCTGCTTTGGTTTCTGGCTCTTGGTGCTCTTGGTGCTGAACATCTGTACTTGGCATATCCCCAGCTAGGCTGTGAGTATCTGGAGACAGAGGGCTGGGATTTGAGTCACCCGCCTGGGGTTAACAGTTCAACGTGCACTACCCCGTGTGCGGCCCCGTGTATGTCCACTGCTCTTCTCAGAACACGGTTCTGAAGGACAGTGGTGGCTGACAGGCCACACGTGACTGACAGATGGCTCCACAGGACCCCCTCCTCAAGCATCCAGTGCTCCCCAACCCCCACACGTACTGACCTATTCATTCAACATGATTATCTCAGCAGAGCCCCTCACCACTTCATCTGCAAAGCCTATAGGTTTGTAGGGCAGAGGCGTGTCCTTGCTCTGTGGGTCTGTCCTCAACCTTGACACCCTTAGGAAAGACACCCTGACAGTTCCAATCCCAGAGTTCTGGAGTAGCAGAGCTGGCAAAGAGGCTAGAGGTTATCAAGGCCAGTTTCCTCGTTTCATGCTGAGGAAACTGAGGCTCAGAGAAGTTAAGAGATTTTCTAAAGGTTACACCAGCAGCCTGGACTAGCATTCTTTACTCTTCCTCTGTTAATTTCAGTTTAAGCATTTAGCCAACACTGAGTCCCTACTGTGGCCAAGGCCTAGCTAAGCATTTTCAGCTAATTGGTATTAGCATGCACAGTGCGGCAAATTTAGGCCTCAGAAGGGGGAAATGACTAGCTCAAGATCTCACGGCTAGTAAGAGGCCAAGTCAGGACTTTAACCCGGTCCTTCAACTGCCAGGTCAGCACCCTTGCCACCAACCATGAGCTCCTCCTAGCAATATGGAAAGGTTGCTGAGGGAGCTGGCACCACATGCAGCTGAGAGGAAGGGGTGGAGTTAAGTTCCATCTGAGACACTGGAAAGCACAGACACAAGGGGCCAGAACAGTGGCCTTCTAGCAGAATTCAGCTCTGCTTTGCATAACATGCAAATAAAACCTCCTATTCCTCAGGAATGCTGCAGGACAGCTCCCTGGGTTAACTCAGCTGAAAGTAGGCAGAGGCTGGAACAGGTAAGACTTCCTGGCAGCTGCGTGGTCCCAAACTCCAGCCGTGGTCTGGCTCATGCCTCCTGCTGGATGCCTCTCATAGTGCAAGCATCATCTGTGCCCAACACTGTTACCTTCTCTGGGCCTTGGTTTCCTGGTCTCTACTGAAAAGAAGATGATATATATAAAGGTGGGTTTCTTCCCCCTGAAAAATTGTTTTATGGAGGTCAAGGCTCCCCTCATATATCTCATAGTAACAACAACAGTTGTGGTTTGTTATTAAGCACCTACAATATTCTAGAGCTTCGTACATCCTTGTGACATCCCATTTTACAGGAAACCTGAAGCACAGAGAGGTTAAGTCAATTTCCCAAGGTCACACAGCTAGTAAATGGCAGAGCTGTGATTCAATCTCAGAATCATCCAATTCCAAATCCAGGGCTCTTTCTGTGACATCAGAGCACCTTTGTTATTTGCTATTCAAAGTCCTTCCTCCCTAAGCTGCCTCAACTTTCCTTAAATCCCAGCATCAGTCACACAGGCCCACTTACTTGTCCTGTGTTTACTACCTGGACATCTCTCCAATGACCTAAGTATATATGCTTATTTTCGGGTGTGTGTATAATTGTATGAGTCTTTAGCTACATATATTTACATGTATGTGGTATTGATGAGATATACACACACATACAGTAGAACTTCTGTATGTTGACCACCCAAGGGACCATAACAAACTGGTCAACATACAGAGGTGGTCAATATGAGGAACTTCTACTGTAGTGTGTCTGGTCCATGAAAATTAGGTCAACTTGAGAAGATGGTCAATGTAGGGGTGGTTGACTATGGAGGTTCCACTATATATATATATGTACTATACTCACTATCATATATACATATGAACTATGGTGGGGTCATCCATAGTTCATATATGTACATATGAATGGTGAGTGCAGTGCGTATATATTTGTTTGTAGCATGTGTTTTCATGTGAGTGCATTTATGAATGAGTGTGTGTTGAATGCAGGTATGTGCATGTTAGAATGCTTGTATCTACATGTACACCATATATTCCAGTGACTAGGGAAGGATGGGACAAGTTGTCTGTGACATATCATCATAACTAATGACACAAGAAAATCCTGACAGCTTGCAGCTGGCCTGTGGAGTAACCAGGACTCTTCAGTTTTAACACAGACGCTCCTTCATCCCAGTAGGTCCTCCGTCTTAGGCAAACTGGTGACCTGGCAACCAGCAGCTACTCTGTCATGTTTCCTGCTGACAATGTGACAGAATATCACAGAGTATCAACATCAGATGAGATTGCTCTGTGACTATGATAGAAAAGGACAAACAAGGAACGCTATATGAGACAAAATGACCCAGCATCCTTCTCCCTCGGCTAACACAAGTGACTACTGCTTCTTTACCAATGAATGACAGCTCTAGCCCTGCTTTGGCTGGCCCGCCTCCTAGATAAGAATTACTAAGATGCCAAATCTTCGGACCAGGTAGTAGCTCATACCTACAATCCCAGCACTCTGGGAGGCCAAGGAGGGCAACTGCCTGAGTTCAAGAGTTTGAGAACAGGGGGCGGCGCCTGTGGCTCATCGAGTAGGGCGCCAGCCCCATACACTGAAGGTGGAGGGTTCAAACCCGGCCTCAGCCGAACTGCAAAACAGAAAAATAGCCGGGCATTCAGGCGGGTGCCTGTAGTCCCAGCTACTTGGGAGGCTGAGGCAAGAGAATCACCTAAGCCCAGGAGTTGAAGGTTGCTGTGATCTGTGACACCACGGCACTCTACTGAGGGTGATAAAGTGAGACTCTGTCTCTACAAAAAAAAAGTTTGAGAACAGCCTGAGCAAGAGCAAGAGTGAGACCTTGTCTCTACTAAAAATAGAAAAACTAACCAGGCATTATGGCAGGCATCTGTAGTCCCGGGGAGGAGGATCTCTTGAGCCCAAGAGTTTGAGATTGCTGTGAGCTATGACATCAAAGCACTCTACCCAAAGTGACAGAGTGAGACTCTGTCTCAAAAATAAAAAGATGCCCAATGATCAAAGTGCACTTGTTTCCCAATGGTGCTCAACCCTCAATAAACACTTATTTTCTTCCTTAATTACTCTCCGAAATCACCCAGCACAATTCATACCCTACCCCAATCAAAGCCCATCCTAACTGCCTCTTACTAACACGTCCCACAGCTCCTCATGGTGTGTGCTCGCTTTGCTGCTGCAAGTTCATAAACCTAACTTTGCTTAATGACAGGTGTCTTCCTGCTGCTATTTGGTTACCAGGACTTCTCACTGAGTGAATGTCTAGTAAAATCTCAGGTGGGCAGAATACATCAACTTTCATTTGCTCAACAAATACGTACTGAGCACCTAAATGTGTCAGGCACTGTGCTGGGCAATGGGGACAAGCCCATCCTTGTCTTCAAGGGGTTTACAGTTGGTGAGGGAGACAGACTGTTAAATAATGATGAAAATAAACATATACTTAAAGACCATGCCAAGTGCTGGGATCCACATTTAATGGGTCATGGGATTTTAACATCTAACCCTAACCCAGCCCTGCTGATCAAAGAAGTATCTCATTCAAATCAAGATTCCCCCAACCCCATGAAGAGCCTCATGGGTTGTTAAGATTCTACTTGCAGGGGGCGGTGCCTGTGGCTCAGTGAGTAGGGCGCCCATATGCCAAGGGCGGCAGGTTTGAACCTGACCCCGGCCAAACTGCAACAACAAATAGCCGGGCGTTGTGGTGGGCGCCTGTTAGTCCCAGTTACTTGGGAGGCCTAAGGCAAGAGAATAACCTAAGCCCAAAAGCTGGAGGTTGCTGTGAGCTATGACGCCACAGCAGTCTACGAGGGCAACAAAGTAAGACTCTGTCTCTTAAAAAAAAAAAAAGATTCTACCTGCAGCCTAATTTGGGATTAGAGCCACAGAGAGACAGAAGTTTCCTATTTCTTTTCTCAAGTTTCTACCTTTAAATCAGTCCATTGTAGGCCGGTTGAGATGGTTCACGCCTGTAATCCTAGCACTCTGGGAGGCCATGGCGGGAGGATTGCTTGAGCTCAGGTGTTTGAGACCAGCCTGAGCAAGAACAAGACCCTGTCTCTACTAAAAATAAAAACAAATTAGCTGGCTGTTGTGGTACACACTTGTAGTCCCAGCTATTTGGGAGGCTGAGGCAAAAAAGATAGCTTGAGCCCAAGAGTTTGAGGTTGCTGTAAGCGATAATACCATGGCACTCTAGCCTGGGGCAACAGAGTGAGACTCTGTCTAAATAAATAAATCCACTGTAGCCCCCAGGTAGTAAATCTCATCCTATGAAATGCTTAAAGTCCTAATAGCTGCTGGAGATTGGGAAGTAGGTCATCTAAGGGAAGCCAAATTGAGGGGTGGGTAAGTCCTGCTGGGTGGGAGAGCTTTCAAGAGTCTATGAAAATTCTGGATATCTGAAGACAAATTTGTAGTAACACCAAAATTAACAAGCCAAATTGCCAAATAAGAAACAAATCAACTTAATAATTAATTGTCTCCACAAAGGAACATGTCATGGCAATTCAATTCAATGTGCAAAATTTTATTGTGGGCTGGACATCTTAATAGAGATGTCAAATGTTGGCTACCAAAAGTAAGAGGGCCTGGCCCTAGGAAGACCTTAAACTGGTGTTGGGGCTCTTGATGGTCCCCTGGAATCTTCCAGTTCATTTGGGCAGAAAGAACCAGGCTTACCAGGTAAGCTGCCTGGTGCTGGGCTGAGCCAGCCCTCAGCAATCAGAGCTGAGTCTTCGTGTTCTGTTTCCTTCCAACACGTGGCCGGGACGTGTGCCAGAGCTGCTGCAGTCAGATAGGATAGGTCAGGAGATAAGATACAGACCCTAGGACAAGCTGTCACCTGGGTCTCAGAGGCAGGGGCCATCACGGGATTCCCCACCCAGGCACAGCAGTAGGGTGGGGTATGGGCGTGGCAGAGGAGGTGGGGCAAGGAAGCTCAGCCAAGGCAACTTCCCCTCCTAACAGGTGAGAGGGTATCTCAGATTCCAGACGTACTATTGCCACAATGCCAGCCCTAACCAGGGCTCCCTGCACAAAGACATCAACATTCTCCTAATTGTGCATGAACTAGTGCTGCCTTGACTGGAGGCATTTGTGGCTACTTGGGGGTCACATCGCTTTGTTGCCCAGGCTGGAGTATAGTAGCGCGATCATAGCTCACTGTAAACTTGAACTCCTGGCCTCAAACTGTCATCCTGCCATGGCTTCCCAAAGTGCTGAGATCACAGGTGTAAGCCACTGTGCTGCCCAGGTCAAATCTTTATATTCCACTTTTAATCTGCCTTTGCCTCATCTTATTCTCAATTTATTCTGGAAAGTTCTGCAAATCCTTTTTTGAAACAAAGAGGTAAACATACTGAAATGCAAGAGCTGTACATAAGAAATATTTAAAACTTCTCTAAAGCTAAAGACTCTATAAACAAAGTTGAGACAATGGTTGGGGAGAAAAATATAGGGAACGAGTGTAACAAACACAGATTGCTCTTTATAAAGCGATAACAATTACAAATCACTAAGAAAATGGCTAAAAGTACAATAGAAAAAAAAAGGATTTGAACAAGCAATCTCCAAAAGAAGTCAAATGACCAATAAACACAAAAAAATCCTAAAGTTCAGGGCAGTGCCTGTGGCTCAAGGAGTAGGGCGCCAGCCCCATATGCCAGAGGTGGCGGGTTCAAACCCAGCCCCAGCCAAAAACTGCAAAAAAAAAAAAAAAAACTCCTAAAGTTCAGCAATAGTGAAATAAAGCATTATTTGCCTATCAGATTGGAAGAAAATATATATATTTTAATTTTTTGTAAAGATGGGATCTCTCTCTGCCATCCAAGCTGGAGTGCAGTGGTGCAGTCACAGCAACCTCGAACTCCTGGACTCAAGCAATCCTCCTGCCTCAGCCTCCCAAGTAGCTGGGACTATAGGTGCCTACCACCATGCTTGGCCCTATTAAAAAGAACAACAAAAACACTCAGTGTGTGGCTCGGCGCCTGTGGCTCAACAGGCTAAGGCGCCAAAGTGAGACTCTTCCTCAAAAAAAAAACAACAAACAGTGTGTATCAGTTAAGGTTCTTTTTTTTTTTTTTTTTTTGAGAAAGAGCCTCAAGCTGTCACCCTGGATAGAGTGCCATGGCATCACAGCTCACAGCAACCTCCAATTCCTGGGCTCAAGCGAGTCTCTTGCCTCCACCTCCCAAGTAGCTGGGACTACAG
>CAUYRH010043568.1:0-18715 GCA_963574655.1 Perodicticus potto | reverse complement strand
TACAGGCGCCCGCCACAACGCCCGGCCATTTTTTGGTTGCAGCCGTCATTGTTGTTTGGCGGGCCCGGGCTGGATTCGAACCCGCCAGCTCAGGTGTACGTGGCTGGCACCTTAGCCCGTTGAGCCACAGGCGCCGAGCCTGATACCCCTCTTGGAAGAAAGCTCCCGACAACTTTTTACCTACAGGGCTCATAATGTGGGGAGGAAAGGAAATGCCTCCCGTGTCCAGGTCACCACTGCCAGCTCCACCATCACCTCCGCTTGTCTCCATGGTCTTGAGAGCAGACACCTCGGAGTTCAGTGAAGGGGGTTTCCTTCAAGTGGGTGGATGCTTGAGGTGGCTCGGGGAGCAGCAAGGGAGCATAACTGTCCCCTCCACACACGCTGCTTGTCTGCAGTACAGCCAAGTGGGAAAAATAGCTCTCTTCTTTTTTTGAGACAAAGTCTCACTCTGTCACCCTCAGTAGAGTGCCGTGGCATCACAACCCAAAGCAACCTCAAACTCCGGGGCTTAAGCAATTCTCTTGCTTCAGCCTCCCAAGTAGCTGGGACCACAGGCGCCCGCCACAAGGACCGGCTATTTTTTGGTTGTAGTTGTCATTGTTGTTTAGCCCAGGCTGGTTCGAACCCGCCAGCCCTGGTGCATGTGGCTGGCGCCCTAGCCACGGAGCTATGGGTGGCAAGCCCGAAGCATAGCTTTGTTGGACAGAATTCCCCTTCCAAATGGGATTTCATAACCCTCTGGGGCATTTTAAAGCCTGATATAAAACTATTTACTATTCATTTTGTCATGCTGTATCCTTGGCATTCGGAACTTTTAATACCTGGTGTTGATACCTAACTTTTTCTTTGTTTATGTCCTATCCCAAGGTCAAGGGTCGCCAGTTAGGGCCCAACTTCTCTCCTTAGCTCATCAAAGTCGAGATGTTTTGAGTGTATGTAGTTTTATCTTTCCCCAGCCTTTTTACCCTACTAATTCGTAAGCTTGTGAAGGTCAGAATTTTTGTAAAACATTCCTGTGTCACCCCAGTTCCCTGTGTCTACTGCACGGCAGACACTTAGTCCGTGATTCTTGAATGAACAAAGGAAACAAAATGATCTGTCTTCAAATGCCATGGAAAGAAATTAACAGGTGCCAAGCCCCTACTCTGGGAATTGGGTACTGGGTACGTTTTCTCATTTCACTCCCATCCAAACAATCCTGGGAAGTAGGAACCATGTCAACCTACAAATGAGGAGGCTAAGGGACAATGAGGTCTATCGTGGCCAGCCAAGAGGACAGCGTACCCCGCCATCCCATAGCACCTTTCAAAGCCTGAGAGAGGTCGTGAAGAGGTGGGGACCGAAGAGGCAGTCTCTGGCAGAGAGAGCTAATTGTTCACACGTAACTACCAGGCAGCTCCAGCAGGGCCCACCAGGAGCGCGGACTGTCCCCGGCCAGCCTGTCCCCTAGGTTTTCCTCACACCCTCCCCCTCTCCACGTCTATTCCTTTTATGATGCCGTTTTCAACCTTATTTCTAACCTCAAATTCAAACATGTACAGAAACCCTCCCTTCCTTAGTCCTGAAGCTGAAACCTGCTTCTGCACTTTTGTTCTCTTCATTCTGCAATAATAAGAATGCCATATTTCATCCCAAAACAGGCTGCATGCCAACATAAATAGCACCTTGGATTTCCTTGAAAAGAGAGCTGGCCTCAAAGCATGGCCTCACTGCCACAAGAATTCTTAGAGAATTCAACTTTACAGAGTCAAATGTTTAGCAAAGCGGTTCACCAAACCGCAACCCTGTCAGCCCTTGCCTGATCACTTGCAAAGACAAAATGCTCTTTCCAAAACAGGAAACAAAACAAAAAAATACCTGGGACCAGTCCTGTGAAGATGATGAGCGCTTCCTGCATCCGTATCCCAGGACCCAAGCTTGAGCGTCACCGTTCCCTGTGCTAAGAAGCAGGAGGCATCTGACAGCCACTTCTTAACACAGAGAGGGCTGCAGCCGGGCACCAGGCAGCTGAAGTCTACTCCTGAGAAAGATTCTGCCAATGAGTTCCCCAGAGGCCTCACTCCCCACCAACTTGGGAAACAAAGAGATAACTCACGCTCCCTAAAAGATACATTAACGAATCCTCATTAACTCCATTCCCACTTTTTGTTTTTGCAAGTGTCTGTCATTTTTGACTGCATTGCAGCAGCTGAATCTGGAGCTGAGCCCACATTACCTGCCCTTGCATCCTCCCCTGAGCAGCCGGGAACACAGTGAGGGGACTGTCTCCTTCCCAGAAAGCCAGGTTTGGGCTGCAGGAGCGGAGCTGACTGCCCTTGCGTGGTCACACAGCCCTGCTCCCCAGCGGTTAGAGGGCTTGGTCAGGTGATCCGTGACCTTGCTGAAAAGCAAATACTGACTTCCTTTTTGCTCCCGGGAATAGGTAAGTAGGGTCAGAGAGGAATTCACTGCTCAATAAGCTATTACTGGACTCTGCAGAAAGAGGAAGGATGCGCAAACCCATCCCCTGGAAACTAAGTTCCCGGAGCCGCCGTCCCTTCGGAGGGACACATCTGAAGACACCTGGACAAGGCGAACCTTCCTCTCGGCTCCTGGGACGCCCGCCGGCAGCCCTCCTGGGCAGGCTGATTAACTACGCTCTTCCTCGTTCCTGCCCACAGCTGATGAATTCGCTCCCAATGAGGACGCAGCCTCCTCACGGTTGCAGCCCTTCAGAGCGCATGGCTGACTTCCTGGCTCTGCTTTAGAAACCCCCTCTCACCCCCTCCTCCCGGGTCCCAGGACGGCATGGAGCCTCTGATCTTTAAATGAATGGAAGTCTGTTGGCAGAGCGGAGACAGGAACAATGACCGGGAATTCCAGGGCCAGAGCTTCCTGCAGCTCTACCAATCTGTTGCCCTTGAGCACCAAAATGAAACGCACCCGGTTCTAACAGGAAGAGAAAAGCAAGGAAGTACCTGCTGTGATGACCAAATTACTGTGCAGCGTGTCCAGCTCTGGGCAGGGATTGCAGCAGCAGCAGACTGGAGACTTGTGAGGGGCGGGGCGCAGGAGCCAGGGGAAGGGGAAGGCTGCCTGGAGGAGGAAGCACTGAGTGTCCCAGGCAGACACTGAGGAGTCTCTGTCCAGCCCAAAGCTGCCGCCGTGCTCTGGAGCAGAGGAGCCTAGACCTGGACCTGATCGTGATCCTGAGGGGAGGGGGTGGTCGGAGAGCACCTGGGCTGCGCTGAGGGGTTCCAGGGACCTCATCCCCTGACGGCCCAGGGCTTCCCCGAGTGGGGCTGTCCCAGGACGTGCAGCCCAGCAGTACAGCACGTCAGAGCGGCTCGGATCTGTACAGACGAGGACCATCGGCACGAGCTTGCCCAGGCAGGGCCTGTCTGACCTGTGCTGAAATCGATGCTGGCACAGGGCGTCACCCGAAACGCTGCCTGCACCAAGCCCAGAACACTCGGAAAGCGCTTCCCATCCCGTGACCCGTATCATCTTCACCCCGGCGCTCCTGGCAGCCAGACTAGGCACAAGTATTCCCACAGTACAGGAGAAAATGACATAGTCCAAGTGACTGCCTTTGGGTCCCTCGAAAGCAAAGAGTCCTGGGGTAGAAGGCTGTGTTCTTCCCACTGCACTGCATCCAATTCCTTATTTCCCTGGGAAGATTCTAGAGGTTTTTTTTTTTGAGACAGAACTTCAAGCTGTCGCCTTGGATAGAGTGCCGTGGTGTCACCGCTCACCGCAACCTCCAACTGTTGGGCTTAAGCAATTCTCCTGCCTCAGCCTCCCAAGTAGCTGGGACTACAGGCACCGGCCACAATGCCCGGCTATTTTTCGGTTGTAGTTGTCATTGTTGTTTGGCAGGCCTGGGCTGGATTCGAACCTGCCAGCTCAGGTGTACGTGGCTGGCGCCTTAGCCACCTGAGCTACAGGCACCGAGCCAGATTCTAGAGCTTTTGCTCAAGATGGAGGTTAAGAGACTTTCTGAAGGGCGCGGGGTGATGTGATGGCGGGCAAGTCCTCAGAACATCAATATCCACTCTTCTCAATCGTTGAAACTATTTTTTCTGTGTTAACCGAACACACAGACCAAACCATCACAATAAAAAACAATCAGAAATGCACCCTGAACTCTAAGGTTACAGAAAAATAGACCGAGGAGCAAAACTGCCTCTTGGATACTTTTACCATAGCGACCACTGGCTATCTCCTCTAACTGGCTGGAGACGACACAGCACTTCTCTAGGGGCAGAGTGGGGAAAAGCCCCCATCAGCTGGGTCCCACGCTTTTCCCACCACCCCCTTCCCTTCTGCCTGGCTGTGTGGTTGAGACAGGCACCCTCCCTCTCTCAGGATAAACTCTTCCTTATCTGGGTGAGTGGCTTTCTTCCGGAGTTGTGCCTTTCCTGCAGGAGCCCACCTTCCTGGAGTGCTGTGCCACCTCTGCCCGGCCAGTTCTCGCCTGTCCTTTGAGCCTCCATGCAGACATCCCCTCCAAGAACAACGGCCACCCTTCCTCTGCCACCGCCCTGTCTGCTGCTAGTGCAGCGGGCGGCCCGTGTGTCTGTCTGCCTGGCCACATCACAGGCCAGCTGCTCCGTCAAGTTTGCACAACAGAATTACTCACAATCCCTCAGGCTCCATTTCTTATTTTTATTTATTTTTCTTTCTTTTTGTTTCTGATACAGACTCTCACTCTGTTTCCCAGGCTAGAGTGCTGTGGCATCATAGCTCACAGCAACCTCAATCTCTTGGGCTCAAGCCATCCTCTTGCCTCAGCCTCCCAAGTAGCTGGGACTACAGAGGTGCCTGTCACAACGCCCAACTAGTTTTTCTTCTATATTTAGTAAAGACGGGGTCTCGCTCTTGCTCAGGCTGGTATTGAACTCTTGAGCTCAAGCAATCCACCTGCCTCAGCTTCCCAGAGTGCTGGGATTACAGGTGTGAGTCCACCAATCCCTCAGGCTCTAAACAGAGGCTCCCACTCCAGACACGTCCACAGGCTCTAGGCCTCTCACCAGATTAAAAAAGGCTGCTAGAGTCTCGGCGCCTATGGCTCAAGCAGCTAAGGCGCCAGCCACATACACCTGAGCTGGTGGAGTCGAATCCAGCCTGGGCCGCCAAACAATGACGGCTGCAACCAAAAAATAGCCGGGCATTGTGGTGGGCGCCTGTAGTCCCAGCTACTTGGGAGGTGGAGGCAGGAGACTCGCTTGAGCCCAGGAATTGGAGGCTGCTGTGAGCTGTGATACCACAGCACTTTACCCAGGGTGACAGCTTGAGGCTCTGTCTCGAAATAAATCAGTAAAAATAAAAAAGGCTGCAGAATGTGGGAAAGAAATACAGGTTGAGTCTTTTTTTCCAAAATGGTTGAGACCAGAAGTGTTGGGCATTTCAATTTTTTTTCAGATTTGGGAATATTTGCATATCCACAATGAGATACTTGGGGATAGGGTCCGAGTCTAAACACGAAATTTATTTATGTGTCCTCTGTGTATCTTAAGCACATAGCCTCAAGGTAATTTTTAACAATATTTTAATAATTTTTTGCATGAAACAGATTTCTGACCTTGACCTGTCACAGAGCTCATGTATGGAATTTGCCCACTTGTGGTGTCATGTCAGCACTCAGAAAGTTTTGGATTTTGGAGCATTCAGGATTTCAAATTTTCAGATTAGGGGTTCTCAATCTGAAGGAGCCCCCCACCCACAGAAGACACAGATACAAAAACGACACACCCACACTCCCGCCAGTTCCCCAAGTCCCCGACTTCTGCAGATGGCCTTTTGGGGGACATACACCTGTGTGCAGTGCTGGGACAGGCACGGCGCTGCCTACCTCCCTAGGAGGAGAAGAAATTCCGCTGTCTTTCTGACTTACCCAGGACACTCACTTGCACCCCACAGCCGAGCAGGGAGGTGAGGGAACAGTACGGGTACCCTCCACTTCCCAGTCTTGTTCTCGAGGTTACAGAGCTAAAAAAGGGTCACAGCCTCAACTCAAACCCAGATATTCTGCCTCCCCGTCCAATACTCTTCTGCTAAAACCACAAGGCCTGAACCGGCACGCGGTTGAGCGCAGAAGATACACAAATAGGGCCAAACTCCAATCCTGGAGGTGGCCTCACCTCACGGGAAGGTCTTCATGGGAAGCTGCAGCCGCTTTCTCCAGGGGAGTCTTTGTGCTTTTTTGTTTTGTTATTTAGTTAGTTAGTTGGGTTTTTTAATTTGTTATTTATTTATTTTGAGAGTCTCACTAGGTCACCCTGGGTAGAGTGCCGTGGCGTCACAGCTCACAGCAACTTCAAACTCCTGGGCATAAGCTATTCTCTTGCCTCAGTCTCCCAAGTAGCTTGGACTACAGGTGCCCACCACAACGCCCAGCTACATTTTTGTTTACAGTTGTCATTGTTGTTTTAGCGGGCCCCGCCTGGGCTGGGCTCGAACTCTCCAGCTTTGGTGTACGTGGCTGGTGCCCTACTCACTGAGCTATGGGCACCGAGCCTGCTTATTTATTTTAGAGACCAGGCCTCAAATTGTTGGAGTGCAGTGGCACAATTAATCACAGCTCCCTCTAAATGCAAACCCTGTGGAGAATATCATTGGTGTTTTGATAGGGATCTGTAAATTCCTTTGGTTAGTATGGCCATTTTAACAATATTCTACAAACCTGTGAGCATGAACTATCTTTCCATTTTTTTGTGGCCTCTTCAATTTCTTTCGTCAGAGTGTAGTAGGGTTTTCTTGTATAGAGCTTTCACTTCTTTAGTTAGATTAATACGTAGGTATTTTATATTTTTACAGCTATTGTAAATTATATTGCTCTTTTTTTTGAGACAAAAGTCTTACTCTGTCACCTGGGCTAGACTGCAATGGCGTCAGCCTAGCTCACAATAACCTCAAACTCCTGGGCTTAAGTGATCCTCCTGCCTCAGCTCCCTAGTAGCAGGGACTACAGGCACCCACCACAATGCCTAGCTAGTTTCTCTATTTTTAGTAGACACAAAATATCACTTTTTTTTTTTTTTTTTTGTAGAGACAGAGTCTCATTCTATGGCCCTCGGTAGAGTGCTGTGGCGTCAGAGTTCGCAGCAACCTCCGACTCTTGGGCTTAGGTGATTCTCTTGCCTCAACCTCCCTAGTAGCTGGGACTACAGGCACCCACCACAATGCCTGGCTATTTTTTTTGTTGCAGTTTGGCCAGGGCCAGGTTTGAACCCGCCACCCTTGGTATATGGGGCCAGCGCCCTACTCACTGAGCCACAGACCCCGCCCCAGAATCTCACTCTTGCTCAGGCTGGTCTCAAATTCCTGAGCTCAAGTGACCTCCCCACCTCAGCCTCCCAGAGTGCTAAGATTACAGGCATCGGGGTGCCTGGCCGAAATGCTACTGATCTTTGCATGTCGATTTTGTATCCTGCAATTTTATTGGATTTGTTTATCAATTCCAACCGTTTTTTGGTGGCCTTTACATTTTCTAGGCATAAGATCATGACGTCTGTGAATAAGGTTAATCTGACTTTTCCCTTTCTATTTCCTTCTCTTCTCTAACTGCTCTGACTGTTCATATTTGCTTTCGTTGTCATATCCGTGAAATATTGCCAGAGCTCTTGTCATGCAGATTTCTCCCAGTGTTTTCATCTAAGAGCAGCATAGTTTTAGCTCTTTAGTTTTGGTCTTTGATACATTTGGAGGTAATTTTGTACATGGCATGTGAATATTCAGTTTTCCTTGTTGAAAAGGCCACCATCTATTTTTAGAACATTTTTATCAGCTCAGAATGAAGCCCTGTCCTCCTCGGCATTCTCCATCCCACTGCTCAGCCTCAGCCCTGGACAAGCACTCGTCCACTATCTGTGTGTACAGACCTGCCCGGCCTGGTGCTGTAGACAAGTAGACACACGCTGTGTGGTCTCCACTTAGCATGAAGCCTTCAAGGTTCCTCAGGGCTGGCAAGGACTTTTTCAGGGTATCTAATCTAACCCTGTCTCCAGTGTCACGTAGCACCTTGGTAATCAAGTCCACAGCAGAGCCCAGATCTGTGCTTTCTCCCTTGATTAACTATGACCCTAGAAACATCTCAGCGCACAAGGAGGTGTGCCAAGTTCTCGGCAGGAACTGCACTGAGCCTCTCTAGGCTTCATGTCCGCCCTTACTCAGACTGTGCCAGCTGGCTGGACCCTGTCTCCCCACATCACCTCTCGTTAAACCTCATCCATGCCTCTCAGCCCATCAGACACCACCTCCCCCAGGAAGCCTTCTTGAGGGTCCATTTGGGTGTAATTCTTTCTCCTCCGAAATCCCATCATAGAGAATCACTATTTCACCTGCGTGAGGTCACATAGCATTAGAGATTCAATTTCTAACCAGGAGAGCCTTCCTCCAGGTGACGATGACAAATCTCCATATTGGTGGGAAGTGAACGGACACTGACAGGCTTTGGAACATTTCAGTGCGGGCTACCTGGAAGAGTTCAGCATTTTCTCTTCTGCTTGAGGAGAGCAGCTGGTCACTGGCCTGCTTCTCAGCCTGCTGGACAAGGCAGTGACAAGAGTCAGAATCCCTTGAATGCTGCTTTTCCTACACACGGAGACATCCAGCAGGTTAATAACTTCAATTCACCGCACCTGTCCTGTCCTCCTGCCATCTACCTTCCTCTCTGGATGATTGTCTGATGACTCTTTTCTTTTTTGAGACAAAGCCTCAAGCTGTCACCCTGGGTAAAGTGCTATGACATCACAGCTCACAGCAACCTCCAACTCCTGGGCTTACGTGATTCTCTTGCCTCAGCCTCCCAAGTAGCTGGGACCACAGGTGCCTGCCACAACGCCCGGCTATTTTTTGGTTGCAGCCGTCATTGTTGTTTTGGCGGGCCTGGGCTGGATTCGAACCCGCCACCTCAGGTGTATGTGGCTGGCTCCTTAGCTGCTTGAGCCACAAGCACCGAGCCAGTCTGATGACTCTTGCTGGACCGAAAGCTCCTTAATAGCGAGAACCAAGCCTTCCCCACCTGAAGGCCCTAGGGATGCTCCTACTAACCTGTGTCTCAGTTCTTTAAATTTTTTTTTTTTTTTTGTAGAGACAGAGTCTCACTTTATCGCCCTCAGTAGAGTGCTGTGGCGTCATAGCTCACAGCAACTTCCAACTCCGGGGCTTAGGTGATTCTCTTGCCTCAGCCTCCCTAGTAGTTGGGACCACAGGTGCTTGCCACAACACCCAGCTATTTTTTTGTTTTGCAATTCAGCCGAGGCTGGGGTTTGAACCCGCCCCCCTTGGTATATGGGGCTGGCGCCCTACCCACTGAGCCACAGGCGCCACCCTCAGTTCTTTAAATTTATTACTCCTAGGCGAGTCTCTGGGCTAATGGTAAGGATTTCCAAAAGACTCAAAAATGGACTCCAAATATGTGCGTTTTCTTCTATTCTCATGCAAGTGACACAATTATATGGGATTTTGTTTTTTAAGGAACTAAGAAATACAATACACGAGTTATTAAGGTTAATAAGCCTGGGCATTAATACACGCAAATTAGTTTCAGAGTTTACAGAAAACATTAATTCTTCATAAACAGCAGCGGAGAACTTCTGTGTATGCAGCCAGGCCGAGAACTGAATTCCTGCAATTTTCAGGAAGGGCGTTTTGTTATTAGCACAGAAGACATTTGTTGTGCTCTCTTCCGCTCGCCTGCACTTCACGAACACCCGTCCTATGCTCGGGTTACTCCACTCCGTCAGAGCCCCACCTCCCGGGAATCCACAGCGCCCAGCTCCCTTACAGCCAGGACTCAGGTGTGGGTCCTCAGCGAGGCAGGAGAGACTCTGAGGCTAAACCTCAAAACAGGGGAAAGGGAAGGATGGCGGCGAGTGGTCCTGGGGAGGTGGCGTGGTGTCCAGCTACTTGCTCTCCTGTAATAAACGCTCTTCTAATCAGCCTGCTGGAGTGAGGGCTGCTGTCTGCAGCTATGACCCTCGACTGCCACAGCCCAGCACCAGCACGGTTGTGGCTTCAAACCGCTTCTATCCGTTGACCTACGTCACTTACACGTTTACTTCTAGGAGTTTCTGTTGACTGACGCTCTGAGTATTTGCTGCGTTACCACTTGGGTTATTTCTCTCTTCCTCTTATTCTTTCCTCCCTACTGGACAGCAGGATGGTGGACTCGGGGGCACTAGGCCCTTAGCTCCATCAGACTGGGCACAGTCAGGAGGGCTCAGGAACCACCGCGTGGAGCGTGGAGTAAATGCTTCAGAGTTCAGCTCGTGTCCTCCCTCCTGGGTCACATCAGTGAAGACATCTTGAGGGTGGGCTTGGACACCCTCCTCGGCGTCCCCCTGCACCCGTGCTCCTTGGAAAACTCCCGTTCCAGGGGCATTGTCCCTGGTCAGAACCCAGTGGAAGGCGTCCCTGGCACGAGCCTGGCTCCACAGTCTGAGGGGTGGTTTAGGGCTTGCCTGGGCCACAGCATCTGCCTTCTGGGACGGGAGGATTTTCCTTGGCTCACATACTCACAGCCTGCACATTCAGGAAAGTCAGTTTAAACCAGACTGAGCCTGACAAGTGATCCCAGATGTCTGGGTGGAGCAAGCGAAGTTTCCAGATTTTTCAGGCGAGTCGGAAGGCTTTTATGACTATTTCACAATCCCCCACAGAACCCTCTAGCAAGTTCAGTCTTACGAAGAGTGGGCATGAGTGGTGTGGGTCACGTGAGCAGCCAGGAGACGCAGCATGCCTGCCCAAGAAGGATGGGCACCGTCAGAGAGGGGCCAAAGGGGAGGGACTGGGAGGGTGGGCAGTGTCAGAGAGGGGCTACAGGGAGGGACGGGGAGGGTGGGCACAGTCGGAGAGGGGCCAGAGGGGAGGGACGGGGAGGTTGGGCACAGTCAGAGAGGGGCCAGAGGGGAGGGACGGGGAGGTTGGGCACGGTCAGAGAGGGGCCAGAGGGGAGGGACGGGGAGGGGATGGGGCCTCTCTCTCGACTTTGACTTCTCCCCAGGGAGATGGGATTCTTTCAGCAGCCCACCTGGAACGCAAAGGAAGCCCACATGGGGCCGTGGTCTGGGCGCGTTTTGTTTTAATGTGAACAAAGTCACTAAGAAAGTCACTGCCAAAATTCACATCCTTGGTTAATTCATGCCACAGCAGCTCAAAAATATCACAAAATGGTTGGGCAAGTGGAGCCCAGTGTGGCAGCTTTCATTAGCTGTACTCTGCTCACACCTTCCCTCCCAGCCACCCAGGTTCCTCTCCCCACTTCTCCCCGTGTCCCTCATGGCACAGCCCAGGGCCTCAAGGTGATGGGTGCTCCACCAGCCTGCGGGTCACCTACCGTAGGGAGAAGGGAAGCACAACATAGGGGTGTGGACGTCACCTGCACTTATGGAGGGGAAACCAAGGCTGGAGGACGTGCCCAGGCCCCACGGCAGGGCCAAGGCAGAGCCTGCTTTCTGGATTCCCCGCCCAGGGCCTCCTGTTCTGAGGACCACGCTGCTGGTGCTGGTCAATGGCTTGACATGGGAGGACAGAGAATTGATGGTTTCTTTACAAACAATGTAGCAGGTGTCTCCAATTTAAACATGGAATGATGGAGTTTTTATTGTGCCAAAGCAGCCAGAGAACCGCTCATACTCCTGTGGGTGACCTTTGCTTGCAGCCTCTGGCTACGGGGAAGTGCAATGCAGAACAATAAAAACAGCTGCCTCAGTCCTGGGTCCCAGCTGACTCAACCTGCAAAGGAGGCGGAGAGGCTGCTGGCGGCCCAGCCAGTGAGTTCAGTGCTCAGAGAAAGAGCAGTTAGGTAGAAAAAAGTAATGGGAAGCAATCCAAACCTTCACTGCAGTCTCTAGGGAAAACACCAGAAGACAAGTGCATTCTTAGCACAAAACAAGTCTTGGAATTTTTCTTTCCTACCTCTGCTATTCTCAGAATCTCTTTCCAGCAAAGCATCTGCTCCAGCAGCAGCATGCTCCCTTTTGCAAGCTCTTCCAGCTGGCTCTTCACCCAGGGATCTAACCCCCATCACATCTTCTTCCAGTCTCTCTGAACTCTTCCCATATAGGCTCTGTCGTTAGTCCAGAATAACACTGATCTGCATAATAATGGAAGGGTGATACCCAAGTTAGCTATGCCAGAAATTTCCTTCCAAGGAAAGTACTTAGAAGGCTCTACAAGAAGTTTGGAATACTCATGTTAATGGTTTTATTCCCCATACACTCATCTTACAGATTAGAAAACTGAGGCTTAATCACACTACTACTAATAATAACAATACAGACTATTTAAAATAATTATTATTACTGGTTGAGTGTGGTGGCTCACACCTATAATCCTAGTACTTTTGGGAGGCCAAGGCAGGTGGATTGCTCAAGCTCAGGAGTTCGAGACCAACCTGAGCAAGAGGGAGACTCCGTCTCTACCAAAAATAGAAAAACTTGCCAGGTTTCATGGTGGGCACTTATAGTCCCAGCTACTTGGGAGGCTGAGACAGAAGCGTTACTTGAATCCAGGAGTTTGAGGTTGCTGTGAGCTAGGCTGACACTACAGCACTCTATCTAGGATGACAGAATGAGATTCTACCTCAAAAAAAAAGTTATTATTATTACCTAGACACTGTTCTTCCTGTATTGTACAAATGCTAACTTATTTAATTTCACAACGACTATCTATAAGGTAGGTGCTATTATATCCTTTTCACAGATGATGTGTTCAGGGGCACAAATCTGGTTAAGTGGCAGGGTCGGAAGTTAAATTGAGCTTTGACTCCAGACATCAGGCTTCAACCACAGAGTCCTCTGCCTTTTGGGTCCCATTTCTGTAACTATCTACAATGCAAGTGAAATCAGATAAGAGGATTTAGCAAAGGAATGAATCTAGCATTAAATTCCATCACAGGCATGCTCATTAATTATCAGTTATTATTGTAACACAAACAACATGTTTGGGGGTACACTAGGTCTGTAAATAAGATAAATTGGTTTGTGGAAGAACAGCCTGAAAAATGCAACGACTTTCTAATCAACTTAAAATTATTTAATCAATAAAACACAATTACTTTTCAAAGCATCTTTGAAAGTTCCAAGGAGCCTTGAGGGGTTTAATTGCTATTTAACCAGATAGCAGCAGTCGAGTTTCACAGATACCAATTTTACATAAAATGCTCTCTGAAGATGTAACACTCTGTTAAATTTTCCATTAGAAAGACATCTTTTCAGGTCAGATACAGGGTTATAGATTACAAATGTTTCTCTGTCATTCACCAGGCAGGGCGGGGGAGGCCTCCCTGGTTCCTGCCTTGTAGTTGCTGAGACTGATCTCAGGGTTGCTGCTGCCAGTGACCCGGCGGAACCCGAGTCCAGCCTGGCCTTCTGCTCATGGTTCAGGCAGATATAAACCACCAGCCACCTTGGGCCGAGACGCGAGCCAGAAGTTTGCCTGGATCCCACTCATATCCGCTAGCTGTACCTACTTTGAAGAACCCATGAAATGAAGGAACTAATGTGAACGGGGTAAACAGTGGTCACAAACCAGAACCTCTGGGGTGAGAATCTGCTTTACCCAGCCCTCCAGGTGATTGCATTTGAGAAGCACTGCCTCAGCCCACAAAACCACAGTTCCGCGCTTCTCAAATTTCATGTACATTTCCTGGGGACCTTAACACGCAGTGCAGAGGCGACAGGTTTGCAGTGGGGCCTGAGAATATGCATTTCCAACTAGCTCTCGGGAGGTGCCAAACTGCTAGTCCCAGCACCAAGTAGCAGGGGGTGTGATCAGGGTGTGGTCCGGCTGGGACGAGTGGGAAGGGGCTCACAGGCCCAGGCACACCTCCCAGCTCCGGGCTTGCAAGCCGTGTGATCATGAGCAAGTCTTTCTGTCCTCTGAGGCAGCGCCCTCCCCTACAAGAGGGTGTAAAATAGCCTCTCCACTCTGTTAGGCCGTTCAGGTGGCCACATGCCTGTATTTAACACAGTACCTGGCACCCAGAGAACACGCAAACAGAAGCCGGGGTTGCTGCTGTCTGGAGGGAGAGAAAAATCTAGGTAGTGCTTGCCCTTGTTGGTTATTTTATTATGATTCGCTGAGGGCTGTCACGTGGTGTATCAGGCACTGTGTCGACGGTCACAGAGCCGTCGGGGACTCTTCCCAGAGACTGCGTGCTGGGTATTGTTTGTTCTGTTTGACAACATTAGGAGGCAAAAGCTTAGAGAGGTTCAGTATCTTGATCAAAGTCAAGAAGATAGGAAAAGGCAGGGCTGGGGTTGAATACAGGCGTTCCTGCCTAGACTGAGGCTTGGCTTTGCCCACACCTGCCTGAGTCTGGGGAGGGTGTGGGCTGGTAACAGATGACGCTACAGGTGGCGCGATACAGGAGCAGGGTGTGGAGACAGAGCCCGGGAGGGGCAGATGGGGCCTCAAGGCCAGAACGCTGAGGAGGAGAGAAAGAGCAAGCCTGAGAGGAGTGGGGCACTCGGCCGCAAGGCGCATAGCCCAGAACGACAAGGACGGAATCTTCACAGCTGCCTCCCTCGTGCCCAGACAATGCCAACCATGGAGCTGCTCCATGAAGATACACTAGATGAATTAATGGGCTACTTAAAACATGGATTAATTCATATTTTGAAGGCAGCAACTGATTTAAAGTGGGTAGGCGGGATGCGTTAGAGACAGAGATGTTCACTCCTGGGCTTTTCTTTTTTAAAAGAGGAAGCAGTTCAAAATTGAACAACTGGAATATTTCCCTTGGAGTGCTGCCCTGCACACAATGCCTCCTTTTCTTCCCAGGTCAGAAGGCGTTTGGGGCCCAGCCCCTCGGCATGCGTGAGCAGCCTGGAGCCTGCCTGACACACTCGCCCACTTGTGCCCTGCAGCACAAAGACCTCTGCCTGCCAAGCCCAACACAAATGCCTCCTTCACACAGCCTTCGCGTGTGTGGTTGCGGCCGCTCCCGCTTCTGAAAGGCCCCTCCAGGGCCAAGTGAGGCTCCTGTGGCTGGGGCTCCCCACTACCATTCACAGACAGAGACAGCAGTGTTACCTCCACAGGCCACAGGCATGACGTGGATAGCCCAGCAACCCAAGGAAAGGAAAATGGGCCTTTTCTGCTCAAAGGGATGTTCCATCACCCATTCATTGGAAATTACTTCTCTGGCCCTTGACTAGAGGATTCTGTGGATTCAGGGATAAATTCTGATGGGATTCTTCCCTTTAAGGAAGTCACCATCCAAAATAGGTGGAAGACACCTAAACAAGGACATGGTGTCAGGGAGGTGTGGCTGAGGCCTTTCAGAAGATTGGGAGCAGATGTGGCGTTTGAACTGCGCTCTGCAAGATGAGCAGAAGTTTGTGAGAGGGAAGCAGCTCTTTAGCCCCGAGACAAAAGCGTGTGTGGTGGGCTTGAGGAATGCCCAGCAAACACCGCCCAGGCAGGGGGCTGGGCTTCAGAAATGCTGGTGCACAGAGGCCCAGACTGGAGGTTGGGGGAAGAGGACGGGAAGGCAGGCCTGGGAGTCTGCTCATCCGACTCCAGGTTCTCAAGTGGGAGGAACAAGATGGAAGCTGGAGTCTGGATGCAACTCTGACTGCGGGGAAGGGGCTGTGCCCCCAGATTCTGGTCTGTTAGTGGACACAGCACATATTTACAGAATGCACACCTGATTTTGAGAGGGAAAAAAGAAGTGGCAAGGCTGGTGAGAAATCTACCCGGACTTAATGCTTTTCCCTAAATTCTCCTCTTATTTGTTTTTTCTTTTAAGAGTATAGCTATTTTTCTTCTCCATCATTGAACCATCACAAATTGCAGGAATAATTACCTGTCTCCTGTGCTGACAGGTCCAGGAGCCCTGGCTTGGACAACTGAACAGTGCCTTTGATGCTCCTGCTGTGAACACACAGTAGGTCCCATGGAAGCAGGACCAGGAAACGGATCACAGAGCACAAGACCTGGACAGGCTCTTGCAATTAACTGGTCAACTGCCTCATTTTACAGAGGGGAGACTGAGGCCCAAAGAAAGGGAAAAATGCTCCGTCTGAAGACGTATGCACATTCCTGTTGTTAGACCTTGAATTTCACAGCAGGGACCTGGGCTCAGTCAAGACTTTCAAGTGCTAAATTTCTTTTATTTAAAAGCCACCTGGTCTGTGGTAGTTCATCAGAGCAGGCCAGACAGACCCAGGCAGAGATTAAGTAACTTACCCACGTTGGCAGTTAGAGAAGCTAAGACCAGAAGCCAAAAGCTCTGGCTTTGGACACTATGACTTTTACCCAAAGGCCTGGTTTGATAAAGAGAGTTTGTGGAGGTAGGAAGAGAAGGCGTTTTTTTGTAGAGACAGAGTCTCACTTTGTCACCCTCAGTAGAGTGCTGTGGCGTCACACAGCTCACAGCAACCTCCACCTCCTGGGCTTAGGCAATTCTCTTGCCTCAGCCTCCTGAGTAGCTGGGACTACAGGCACCCACCACAACACCCAGCTATCTTTCTGTTTTGCAGTTCAGCCGACACTGGGTTTGAACCCGCCACTTGCAGTATATTGGGCCAGTGCCCTACTCGATGAGCCACAGGCACTGCCCTGGAAGGGAAGGCTTTTAAGGCTTGGCTTTGGTAAGGAAGAGGAGGGCGAGGGTGGAGAGAAACGGGGGTGGGGGCCTGAAGCCACATGGCTCCACCTTCTCAGGAAGAGACCAAAGCTGGGAGTGAGAGAAATGTAAATGGTGGGGGACTAGAGAAGCACAAATGAGGTTTGCACAGTCGGTGAGAGACTGGGTTGAGACCAATAGCAGGGTGTCAATAGCTGCTGAGGTCAAAGGGCATGGACGTACAAAGGGCCCTGACAGTCCCAAGATGGGGTCAGAGGAATGGGAGGGCACAGTTTAATCCAGGAATGCAAAAGTACAAAAAGGAAAGAGGAGCGATTGTAGGGCCCAAAGGAGGATGCGCATAGCTGGCTTAGCTGGGAGGGGGACGTTTTCAGTGTCATGTCACCCATCTGACAAGCACAGAGGTGAGGACAGGGCAGGCAGCTGTGATGCGCTGTAAGTGAGGCCACCTGACCAGGCACCCGGCCCAAGACACTGGTTACAAAGGTGCCCCAAGCACTGCCACTCATCCCAAAATAATTCTTCCTAGTTGAACAGGGAAGGCTCACGACCCTATTGCCCAGCACCGTGGCCACCAGCTTCCTGTGGCTGCCAAGCACCACAGAGCGGCCGGTCAGGATTGGGATGTGTTATGATGTGACGTACACCCAGATTTCAGAGATGCAGCATGAAAAAAGTGAACGTTAAAGTTTTTTTTTTTTGGCGGCGCCTGTGGCTCAAAGGAGTAGGGCACCAGCCCCATATGCCAGAGGTGGAGGGTTCAAACCCAGCCCTGGCCAAAACTGCAAAACAAAAAAAAGTTATTTTTCTTCTTTGATTGAAATGAGAATATTTTGAATATATTTGGTTTAAAAATATTAAAATTAATTTCTGCTGTTTTCTTTTTAGTTTATTTGATATGCTACTAGAAAACTTAACATTGGACTCAAATTCTGTTTCTATCGGCGAGAGCTGGTGGGGGAGGCAGCGATGGTATGAAAGGCCGGATGCTGTTTCAGCAGCGGAGTGGATCTGAACAGTTGTGTCAGCTCCTCTGAGAGAACAGACAACACGACTTAAGTTCGGGTTTGTTGGACATGGGTCATGTGACCTACATTAGGAAAGCGCGCCTCTTTGGGGTTGCAGCAGATTTTAGGATGTTCCTCTGATTGAGGCAAGAAGAGGCCAAACGCCCAAAATGAGATCAAATGCTGAAAAAGCCCAGGAGCCCTCCAGTGATGACAAGGACTGACCCTGATCCGCTTCCAATCCAGGGTCCTCTCCGGCAGGTCCCAGCTCTGCACCGGACCCTCTCACCCCTGCCCCAGGTGACCTCCAAATCCTGACCTCCTCACTGGCTCCCACCAGCACACTCAGCCAAACAATCTCACCGTTTTCCAAAAAGAGTTGTCCAGATGCCCAGAGCCAGGCCTGGTTACCCCTCCCCCCTAACCCTTCCTGCTGGTGGCCCAACGGGCCAGGAAATCCAGATCCTAAACCATATTTGCCCGCTTTTGCTGTGTGGGTTTGAGACCCATCGCAGCGTCCCTGGGGCTACTCTCTTGCTACTAAACAGCCCTGCCTGACTCTACCCGCTGTCGGGGGCTCAGTGAGATGTGGGAGGCAAGTGCTTCGTTTAAGACAGTGGTTCTCAACCTGTGGGTCACGACCCCAGTGAAAATACATCCTGCCTATCAGATATTTACATCACGATTCGTAACAGTAGCAAAGTTACGGTCATGAAGTAGCAACGAAAATAATTTTATGGTTGGGGGTCACTACAACATGAGGAACTGTATTAAAGGGTCGTGGAATTAGAAGGCATTAGGAAGGTTAAGAACCCCTGGTTTAAGAGAAGGAAAAGGGTCAGCGGAGCCGGCGGACCTGCCGCCTTCTCCTTGGTGGTGTTGGGGCTGCGGCAGCCAGCTGAAGAGCCAGTGGGCTGGATGCCAGGCAAGGAGGGGGACCTCCAACGCCCACCAGAGGCTCCAATAGCCTAAAAGGCTGGACAATTGCTGAGGAGACACCTGTGCCTTGGTGTCTCCTTCACTTTACACTTAGGACTAAATGTGGAACCCCCATTTCCTATGCCTAGGTCAATTTCTTGTGAATTTCCTAGGCCTCAATTCCATGAATGGACTGTATCCATTCATT
>CAUYRH010043567.1:0-30354 GCA_963574655.1 Perodicticus potto | reverse complement strand
ATACTTGCTTCAAAAAATATCAGAATTGGCTGAGGTGGGTGGATCGCTTTAGTTCAGGAATTTAAGACCAGCCTGAGCTAGAGCGAGACTCTGTCTCCAAAAATAGCCACGCGTTGTGGCGGGCTCCTATAGTCTCAGCTAATCAGGAGGCTGAGCAAGAGGATCACTTGAGCCCAAGAGTTTGAGGTTGCTATGAGCTATGATGCCATGGCACACTACCAAGGGTAACAAAGTCAGACTCTATCTCAAAAAAAAAAAAAATCAGAATCTAAAACCTGTGATGATGACCGAAATAGCCATACCAGAAGCTTCTGACCACTTCCCATTATTCTAAATGCTTTACATGGACTACCTGCTATAACAACAGCAGCCCATGAGAGAAAGGTCTATTCCCATCATATCGAGGACACACTATGTATCAGATACTCTAAGAAACTTGTCTCAGGCCTCAGAGTTAAAAGAAGGGCAAAGTAAGCATTGATATCAGGTGTGTGGACATTAGACTAGAACTGAAAGTATCAAACACTTAAGTAACAAATCAGTATCAAAAGTAAATTGACAGAGAATTACCTAATTAAGAAAAGTTGATGCAAGTTCAAGGATAAAAATTTAGAACTGCAGAAAAGGTCATTATATACAAATGCACGCACATATGCTCATTATACATGCTCATTACTAGTTTTACTACTATCAACTTATTTATTATTTTTTGAGAGAGTCTCACTATGTTGTCCTTGTTAGAGTGCCGTGGCGTCACAGCTTATAACACCTCAAACTCTTGGGCTTAAGTGATTCTCTTGCTTCAGCCTCCCAAGGAGCTGTGACTACAGGCAGCTGCCAAAATGCCCGGCTATTTTTTGTTGCAGTTGTCATTGTTATTTAGCTGGCCCAGGCGGGGTTTGAACCCTCCACCCTTGGTGTGTGTGGCTGGCGCTGTAACCACTGTGCTAAGGGCACCAGCCTACTTTCAACTTATTAACACAACAGTGTAGAACAGCTTTAAGAAGACGGAAAATATTTAATATGTAATTGCAGGCCAGGTGTGGTGGCTCACACCTGTAATCTTAGCACTCTGGGAGGTCGAGGTGAGTGGATCACTTAAGCTCAGGAGTTCAAGACAAGCCTGAGCAAGAGTGAGACCCTGTCTCTACTAAAACAGAAAACCAGCCAGGCATAGTGGCAGGTGCCTGTAGTCCCAGCTACTCAAGAGGCTGAGGCAGGAGGATTAATTGAGCCCAGGAGTTTGAGGTTGCAGTGAGTTCTGACAGCATGGCACTCTACCCAGGGTGACATAGTGAGACTCTGTCTCAAAAAAAGATGTCATTGCAAATGTTAAAAACATGTAAAATTTATATAAGATAATGCTTGCCTTTGATAATCATAAGCTTTACATCCATGCATACAGGCACACATCCCATGTACACACTTGCATACTCATACACATCAACTAAAATAATAGGAGTCTGTCAATGACCTATTTTTTAGATGATATTTATTGTCATTATTTTTTCTTTAATTTTTAGAGTCAGGGTCTTGCTATCTAGCCCAGGTTAGCGTACAGTGGCTATTCACAAGTGCAGTCACCTTAGACTACAGCCTTCACCTCCTGGGTTCAAGTGATCTTCCCACCTCAGCATCCCAAGTAGATGGGACCAAAGGCTCATGACATCACACCCAGCTGTTATTGTTATTTTTGCTAATGTGCATTTCTGCAAGTTTTTGACAATAAAAATCAAGAACTTCTACCTAATTTGGTTTATAAATATTACTGTATATTAATCCATTAAAAATGGTAGACCATAAAAATATAGAAATGAACTCTAATCTCTATTAAATACCCATATTTGAAAATACAGTAGAATCTCTATAAGTTGACCAACCAAGAGAATATCATATAAACTGTTCAACACATGAAGGTGGTCATTATAAGGAATTAGGCCTACTGTGCACATTTAGTGCGTGTCTGGTCTATGACGATTAGGTCAACTTAAGAAGGTGGTCAGTGTAGGGAGGTGGTCAACTATGGAGGATCTACTATATATGGATGGTGCTCTCCAAAATGTATACACATTTTAAGAAAGAAAAAAACTGTATTAAAATTGTAATACTCAATATATAACAATAACAAAAGATGAATACAAGTCACTTTCAGTATCTCTTTTTTTTTGAGACAAAGTCTCACTATGTTACCCTAGGTAGAGTGCCTTGGGGGTCACAACTCACAGCAACCTCAAACTCTTGGGCTCAACTGATTCTCTTGCCTCAGCCTCCTGAGTAGCTGGGACTACCGGCACCCACCACAATGCCCTGCTATGTTTAGAGATGGGTTCTTGCTTTTGCTCAGGCTGATCTCAAACCTGTGAGCTCAGGGCAATCCACCCACCTCAGTATCCCAGAGTGCTAGGATTACAGGCATGAGCCACCTCATCTGGCCACTTTCTGTAGCTCGTGTAATTGCAGAAGTCAAACATGACTTGAATACTACAAATTTAATGCAGTTTCAAAAGTAGTATAAAATCAGAAAGAACAGATTTCCCCTCATTGGTCTCCTTTTCCATGTTTTATCAGTATTTGTGCACATTAACCCATGATTTCCATGTGCAGCTTCTCTAATCCTGATCAGCAAAGTGATAATGCATCCAGACATGGCCCTTGAATAATCTCTGCCACCCCATAGACTGACACCGCACAGCCATACCCCACCTCCAATCTGTGTCTGGATGTGAAGCCTTTCCCAGGACCCCACCCTGTGGAGCCTCTTCACAAGCTCATGTCACTGGGTCATGGTGAGATGGAATCTTAGTACAGGTGAGAGGAACTAAAGGAAGGCAGGGGTGAGTGAGTGTGAGCAAACATGTCAGTCCTGACACTGCAGAGAAGGTTAGCAAGTCCAGTGCCCAGCATTTTGGAAAGGAAAAAGACACAAAACAAACCACTGTGAATATCACTTTACCTGAGTAAGAGCCATTTCTGATTTTTTCTTCTCTTTTCTTCCTCTTCTGGGCTTCTTCCTCAAGTATCATGAATCTTTAGAAGTCAATCCTGAATGTCAACAGTACACTGCTCAATGCTCAAAATCAACACACTCCTATGCTATAACTATACACCTAGGACAGACCTCACCATGTGGAAAGACTGTCCTCTGCTCTGTCCACTGCAACAGAAGGGATGCAAGGATAATAAACTTCTGCAGGAAGACCAAGAAGTAAGTTTTTGATCCCTTTCATCAGATCTCACTGCCCTCCTGGTAAAGCTCCTACAAACCCTGCAGCATTGGGGGAGCTGGGATGCATTGAGCTCCCCTCCAGGGCACAGCCCCAAGCCCAATGCAGAGCACAGCTCCTCACCCCTGTATGCTCAGTGCTGAATATAGAATATGATATAATCTCATTGTCCACAGGGGATACATCCCAAGGCCTGTAATGAATACCCCAATCTGCACATAGTACTGTATGTCCAAGGAATATCAACCTAATTTCACACACACCAAAAATAAAATAGAGAACCAGGTGTGGTAGCTCACACCTGTAATCTTCAATCTAGGAGGTTGAGGCTGGGGGATCACCTGAGGAGCTCAAGACCAGCCTGAGCAAGGCGAGATCTTCTCTACTAGTTTTTCTTTCTACCAAAAGTAGAAAAACTAGCCAGGCATTGTGGTGGGGATGCTTGTAGTCTCAGCTACTTTGGGGGCTGAGAGAAGAGGATCTTTTAAGCCCAAGAGTTTGAGGTTCTTGTGAGCTGTGATGTCATGGCACTCTATCCAGGGTGACAGAATGAGACTCTGTCTCAAGAAAAAAGAAAAAGAAAAGAAAATAGAGGTTTGCTAAACTATGAATGAACTTCTTATAACATATACTATCTGAAAATATGTGAACTGAAACTTGCACTATGAAATATCACAAAACATTGAAAAATTTTCTCTAAACTCTCACAACATGGTGTAAATACATTTGTGTAAGAGTTTTCCTGATTCCTGCCACCAAACTGACAACAGAGGCTCCCAAGTAGGACTGGAAGGAGGGTGGAGGACTGTGATGCTAGGAAGTAAATATTTGGTCTTCATCCTTCCTAGTACATAGCTCCCCAAATCCGTGGCTGACTGACAGCTAGCTTCAGATGGGGCTGGTCAATGGACAAAGACAAAGGCAGGACTTCGGGTGGGACCTTTCAACTCCACCCCCAACCACTTCAAAGAGGAGAGGGGCTGAAGGTCAAGCCTAGGTCCCTAGGCTTCCTGCCTGCTCTGATTCCCCATCTGCCCTCCTTGTCACCGGTGCCCCCTCTTGTCCCAGCACCAGGCTACTCTGTCTGCCCTGGCTCCAAATCACCCATCTTTGGCGACACTGTCTCAAGGCCTCTCTCCCTTTCCTCTCTATTTTGCTGTTCTCCAACTCTCAGGGATTGAGCTTTTCTCTCCCTGCACTTTCTGGGATCCTTTCACTCTACTGTCTCTTTGCAACTCCCTCCCAAGTCCTTTACTTTGCAGTGTTCACGTGTCTCCCTTATTCTTCCTTTCTCTTTCTAAATCATTCTGTCTCCTGTCTCTTGCTATCCCTGTCTTTCTCCATACATTCACAAGGAAGTTATAGGAATAACACGCTCACCCTACTGAACAGCACGTTTTCCAGTGGGGAGGAATGTGGAATGAAGGAACATTCAGTGCCACAAGCCCTGGTCTCCTCCCCCAACCCGTAATGGAAGGAAGCGGTGGCTGGGAACAAGCTTGGCAAGTAGACCCAGTCAAAGGGGGAAAGGGAGGAGGGTGTTTTAGGAGAGAAGTGAGGTCTGCAGAACCCCACGACCAGGGAGAGGACGCAGCTCCTCCGGGACTGGGGCTGCGGCGCTGCCCTCCAGGGGCGACTCGGGCGAGGCCTGGGGCCCGGAAGGGCGTGAACCCCCCTCGCGGGTGAGGACTTTAGGGGGCGCGGGGCAAGTGCAGGAGTCGCCGACGGGTTTTAAGTAGAGACATGGCGCGAAAAGAGGTGTCTCCACGGCCCAATGACAGAAAGACCGGGCACAGGACCTGCCTCAGGGCGATTTTTAACTCACAGGAAAGCGACACCGGATTCTCACTGGGACGTCTGAATTTACTCGGGGTGGAAGGAGCTGTGCGGGTATTTCAAGGTCTCTACGGCCCTCAGATCCCGGGTATAGGAGCGCTGCGAGAGTGCGAAGCAGAGCCTTATTTTTCATAAAGAAAAACTCACCCTCCACCGCAGCATGTCTTCTCTACAAGCAGTCAACTTCCGGGTCTGCGGGAAGCCGTGCGGGGAAGCCTGGCCTGGGTGGGGCCCGCGCGGTAGGCGGGGCCCAAGGGTGGGCGGGGAGTGGGCGGGGCCTGAGCTTCCATCCCGCAACTCTGGCAATCAGTATCTGACTGGGAGCATCTTGAGTTTGTGGGTGGATGCCGGAAAATTCCTGCAATTAAAATAAGTTTAACAATTAAATAAAATACCCCTGGAGCTATCTGTGAAGGCGATGCAAACTATTAATAAAATGTTAAATGCAAATCCTTGCCTGGGCAGAATTTATAATTTCATGCCGACGCCCAACAGAATAGAATAGAAGCCCTCTCTACTTCTATTGGGGTTCACTCTGTAAGGATAGCGTCAATCTTGTGCTCAGTTTCAGAGACTTTTACGGGGACAACGCCTGGGACAGGGAAGGCTAAGGCCAGTGATAAATTAGGTCTGCAAGTATTGCTTTTAAAAAAGTAGATGGAAATTACGTTAAGTGTTCTTACACCTGCTATTCTCTTCTACCGTGAGATGAGTTAACCTTAAATACTTTTAAGATAAATTTTGTGACATCATAGTATGCTTACATTAATACTGTGTTCTAAATACACTGTAATTTCAAATTCACGTTAGGTGCATTATGTACGTAATTAGAAAACGTAATCTTATTTCAAAACTGTAATATAGTTTATACCATTTCTTTGTTTTCAATTCTTCAATATTTTGGCATGAGTGGATAAAATGATCTTCAGATGACCTTTGAATATATCGATCTAAAAGATAATTCACTGTACAATTTTTCTAAGTTGTTGGGTACATGGATTATTCTCTTTTAAAGAACACTTTATAAGCCGGGCGCAGTGGCTCATGCCTGAAATCCTAGCACTTTGGGATGCTGAGGTGGGTGAATTCCTTGAGACCAGCCTGAGCAAGATGAGATCACATCTCTACTAAAAACGGAAACACTAGCAGGGTGTAGTAGCAGGTGCCTGTGGTCCCAACTTCTTGAGAGACTGAGGCAAGAGGATCACTTAAGCCCAAGAGTTTGAGGTTGCTGTTAGCTATGATGCATGGCCTTCTACTCAGGGTGACAAAGTGAGACCGTCTCAAAAGGTAAATAAATAAATAGGTTCATGTCTGCAGGCGATGTTTTTGAATTAACATGTACTAATTAAATATGTTTTACTCTCACATCCTCATCCATCTTCAAGTGGCAATCATTTGAAATATGATCATGCTTACATATGAAAATTATTGTAAGTAAGATATTGACAGGTTATAATGAGAAGAATGCACACAGAAGAAAACAAGAAGATATATCAGCATATTTTGTTTTTTATGTTGTTATCATTATTATTATTATTTTAGAAACTGGGTCTCATTATTTGGCCAGACTAAATTCAAACTCTTGGGCTCAAGCAATCCTGCTGTCTCAGCCCCTCTGAATAGCTGGGCCCAAGAACCACAGGTGCATCTCATTGTGCCCTAACCCAACATCTCATCCCTTCCCTTCCCTTCCCTTCCCTTCCCTTGCCTTGCCTTGCCTTCCTTCCTGGATATGATTTCACTTGCTGTCACCTGGACCAGAGTGCAGTGGCGCGATCATAACTCACTGTAACCTCAAACTACTGAGCTCAAGTGATCTTCCTGCTTCAGCCTCCTAGAGTGTTAGGATTACAGGCATAAGCCACAGTGCGTGGCCTTGGCATATTTCTAAAAGATGCATTATCTGGGATAGATCTGAGGATCTTTACAAGATCTATAATTATAGATGCCTATAATTATACAATATTGCTAAATAGCTATGTTGACAAGAGAAAAACTTTTAGCACAGATTTCTATAATCCAAAGCAAAGAGCTAAGTTAATTGTGGAGCTTTTCCTTAAACTCAGAACAGCAGAGGATGACCTAGTCATACCTGAAAGTCATGAATCTATTTCCTATATAGGGAGTTGGTTGCTTCAAAAAAATTTTCAAGGGAAAAGCATGAATGTATTTGTTTTCCTAGTAAATAAAAACAGATATGTCCTCAATCACAAGATTTTGACTTATTCTCTATGTACCTTATAAGACAGATGCAAATTTTTAAAGTTTCAGCCTATTATGTACTTGCTGTCATGATAAAAGCTAATTAGCCCTAAGTAGGAGGGACTTGGTGGCATGCTTGGAAACACACAGTTAATCTATACTCTATTTGGTAATTGGGGTGAAAAATCTATGTTAGGTAATTGGCTTTATCCAACGGGATGGGGAAAACTCTAAACCATGTCTGTAGCGGGGCAGGGTGGCTCACACCTGTAATCTTAGCACTCTGGGAGGCCCAGGCTTTCCTGAAAATGACACCACATCATGCCAGGGTGAGAAGGTTTCTCCAATGATCTCCCTGGGTTTCCATCCATTAGGGGTTCCAACCTCTTAAGAGATTTCCCGATTTCTCTCAAAGGCAATTCAACTGTGTGTTGTTATTAAATCCATGTCTCCATGTCTGGGGCTTCCTAGTCCCCTATCTTACTGACATCACCACTTTAGTACAATTTTATAATTTGTTTGCATAGTTCTGGAAATACATTTTCATTAGGTGCGGTGGTGTCCTGATATATATACTATACTGGGTGGCCATAAAGTTCAAATTTCATACCAACTTTATGGCCACCCTGTATATATTGGTTTTTAGCCACAGTCCCACAGTCCTTGTTATAATGTTGGGGCATTTTAGGGCACAGGAACAGCCTTGGGAAACAGAATCACTCTTTCTCTGGCCTTTTCCTGTCCTCCTTCCACCTGCCCCAAAGCAGGACTCTAATCTGATTGTGGATGAGAGAGGGTCTTGCCCCATACTCTGGAGAAACAGATGCTGCACAGAGAGGCCACAAAGAGTCTGATCTGGGTTTAGATTACGTGCTTTTTTGTCCAACCACATTTTGACACAGTTGTCTGTGCTTCAGTCATAAGTAACCAATGAAATCTCCATAAAAGGACAAGAGGATTGGGTTTAGAGAACTTCCAGAGAGCTGAATATGTGGAGGTGGACAGGAAAGTGAACAAGAACTCATTCACGTGCCAGAGGGTGGCACTCCCCACCTCTGGGGACAAAAACTCCTGCACTCTGGACCCTTTCAGATATTGCCCTGTGTGTATCTTCATCTGACTGTTTGTACCCTCTGAGATATCCTTTGTTATGAACCTATACATGTGAGCAGGTGTTTCACTGAGTTCTTGGAGATGCTGTAGCAGATTGATCAAAGCCAAAGAGGGGGCAGCAGAAATCTCAGTTTGAAGCTAGTCAGTCAGAAGTTCCAGAAGCCTAGACTTGTGACTAGCGGCAGTAGAGGTCAGTCTTGGGGACTGAGCCCTCTGCCTGTGGAACCCGACCCTGTCACTAGGTAGATAGTGTGGGAGTTGAACTACAGGCTGCCCAGGTGGGGTCTGCTGCTTGGCTTGTGAGAAAGTTTCACATTTGGTCACAGAAGTTTTCTTCTATGTTGAACTGTTGTGAAGTTAGAGGAAAGCAAAGTTTGAAGTGTTTTCCCAAAGCAGCTGCGGTATATTGGCTAGTGGAAATGTAGTATGTGTGTGTGTGTTCAATAAGAGCTAATGAATAGGGAAAATGGTTTTCAGTACATTGTTCTTATATTTAAACAACACTCTTTTTCTGGTTGTTTATAACAATCATGTCATTTGTTAATTTTAACAAATCTATTTCTTTACTCTATTTTCTACCCCCTTTTTTCACATTTTTCCTCTTTATTGATCCATGGTCAGGCATTCTATAAGGTGAAGTTTGACCAGAGCCTTAGTCAATCCCCTTTTCTCTAACTTATTATTATTATTCTTTGAGACAGAGTCTCACTCTCTTGCCCCAGGCTAGAGTGCCATGGCATCAGCCTAGTTCATAGCAACCTCAAACTCCTGGGTTCAAGTGATCCTCCTGCCTCAGCCTCTTGAGTATCTGGGACTGCAGGTGCCCATCACCACACCCAGGTAATTTTTATATCTTTTTAGGATGGGGTCTCACTCTTGCTCAGGCTGGTCTCAAACTCCTGAGCTCAAGGAATCTGCCAGTCTCAGCCTCCCAGAGTGCTAAGATTACAGGTGTGAGCATCCAACCAAGATAGGTTTTTTTTTTTGAGATAGAGCCTCAAGCTGTCACCCTGGATAGAGTGCTATGGCATCACAGCTCACAGTAACCTGCAATTCCTGGGCTCAAGGGAGTCTCCTGCCTCCACCTTCAAAGTAGCTGGGATGACAGGCGCCTGCCACAACGCCCGTCCATTTTTTGGTTGCCATCATTGTTGTTTGGCGGGCCCGGGCTTCGAACCCGCCAGCTTAGGTGTATGTGGCTGGCGCCTTAGCCCGTTGAGCCACAGGCGCCGAGCCCCAAGATAGTTTTTAAAACAAGGAGTTTATTCTACTTTCCAAGTGAGGAAAGGGCATGACAGGAAAGGAAGAAGAAATGCTAGCCTAAAAGATAAGTTTGGGTTTTTATTGGAGTTATAAAGAGTAGAGCAGTTGTCGTTTTGAAATGATCACAGAAGGTGATTGTTTTCCGGAGAGGTTTTTTTCTGTTAGACTGGTTTTTTCTGACTTCTTGGAACACCCTCTGGCAGATGCTGAGGGGGCTACATGCCCTTTTCTGTTTGTTCAGTATTTTTCCAATCCTACCAAACAAGCTCTTAAAAATCAAGTTAACCTCCAGATGGTCAAGCAAGAAGCAGACACTGAGGCCAGCACAGCATTGTGTACAGCAATGTTTTTGTGTCAGATGATTTCCTCGCAGTGTTGTTTGTCCTTTCAACTACACTATGAATACTTTGATGGCCTTGTGCCTATAACCCTAGCACTCTGGGAAGCCAAAGCTAGAGGATCACTTGAACCTAGGAGTTTGAGGTTGCCGTGAGCTAGGCTGACGCCGCGGCACTCTGGCCTGGGCGACAGAGTGAGAGCCTCTCTCTCTCAAAAAAAAAATTTGAGGAGAATTGGTATATTTGAATGCACTTCCTGTGAGGTGGTGGTGTCCTTTTAACCTGATAGCACTATGGCAATGATGTTGTACCTGACCGAGACATGTCTTCCATGTGTAGTACTGTCAAACAGAAGCCATGTAAATCAGTCCTTCAAGCAATGCTAATTAGATATGCTTAATGGAAGCCAGTCATGTCACCAGAGCCCACACACTATAGATAGAAGCTGGAGTGCTGTAGGACGAATTCTCCCTTTTCTTTCTTTTTTGGAGACAGAGTCTCACTCTGTCACCCTGGGGAGAGTGCCAAGGCATCATTTTAGCTCACAGGAACCTCAAACTCTTGGGCTCAAGCTATCCTCTTGCCTCAGCCTCCAGAGTAGCTGAGACTATAGGCGTCTGCCATGACACCCGGCTAGTTTTTCTATTTTTAGTAGAGGCGGGGTCATGTGCTTGCTCAGGCTGGTCTCCGACTCCTAAGCTCAAGGGATCCACACATGCCTCAGCCTTCCAGAGTGCTAGGATTATAGGTGTAAGCCACCATAACTGGCTCCCTTCTCTTTCTTTCCACCTTAACTTCATATGTGTAATGTTTACCTTGTACTCATCAAACTACCAGGTGCTGTCCTATTGTTCTTAAGCTCTTCTCTGCTCCTTGGTTGCTGATGACCTCTTCCACGAGCCTCCATGTCACTGCCAAAGAATGGTTCTGCTCGTTGCAGCTAGCTACTTATGTTACCTTTCAGTACAATCCATTCCCCTTTGTTATTTACTTGTTCTTTTTCTACAAAGGGACTTAGTGTCCCCTGGTGATAATTATGAAGCCAAATATATTAATTTTTTAGGAGTATATGCATTTATTCACACAAACATCTGTTTATCTACTAATTATACAGTAGTAGCACCCTTGATGTCATATCTTGCTTTTAAATTTTCTCATATAACTTTTCTAATACTTTTCATTGTATTGGCATAGCAAAATTGCATGGTCCTTTAGCATTTATTTGTGAACACTAAATATGCTGTAAATATGTATAGTATATTTTTTTCTCTTTATTTATGGAACAGCAGCATGTTTCTGACAATTTTTTGTATTTCGGGGTCATGGTGGAAGAAAATGCTATTTATTTTAGGCTTATGTATATTTGTGCAATGTTAATGTTTGGCCAACTAGGGTTCCCTAGACTTAATTTGAACTACACGTAAAGACTATTAAAAATTATATTCCTTTTATATTCCTAAACATTGATGATTATAGTTAGGAAGTTTAAAATATTGCCTGTTGTGTAATATTATACATTCGGTATTAAATATTTACTTACTCTCTGTAGTTAATAAGAAACTTACAGATTTTCTTTTCTTTTTTTTATTGTTTGGGATTCATTGAGGGTACAAAGAATTAGGTTACACTGATTGTGTTTCTTAGGTAATTGTGTCCCACTCCCAGGAGGTGTGCTATACACCCTGACCCCCCATTCTCCTCCCTCTTCTCCTCTCTCCCCAATCCCTCATGCCCCTACCCCCACCTTGTATAACATCATCTATTGCCTTCATATTAGAATTGAGTACATTTGATTCTTGGTTCTCCATTCTTGTGATGCTTTACTAAGAAGGATGTGTTCCAACTCTATCCATATTAATACAAAAGATGTAAAGTCTTCATCTTTTTTAATGGCTGAAATGGTATTCCATGGTGTACATACACCACAGTTTGTTAATCCATTGCTGGGTTGGTGGGCCTTTAGCTTGTTTCCATATTTTGGCGATTGTAAATTGAGCTGTGATAAACAGTCTAGTGCAAATGTCCTTCTGATAAAATGATTTTTTTCTTCTGGGTAGATGCTTAGTAATGGGATTGGAGGATCAAATGGGAGGTCTAATTTGAGTTCTCTGAGGATTTTCCACAGTTCTTTCCAAAAGGGTTGTATTAATAGCCAGGCATTGTGGTGGGCGCCTGCAGTCCCAGCTACTTGAGAGGCTAAGACAAGAGAATCGCTTAAGCCCAAGATTTGGAAGTTGCTGTTAGCTATGATGCCACAGCACTCTATTGAGGGTGACATAGTGAGACTCTATCTAAAAAAAAAAAAAGCAAAAACTGGTAGGAATGCAAACTAATACGTTCCTTTTAGAAAGATGTTTGGAGAACACTTAGAAATCTAAAATTAGACCTGACATTCGATCCTATAATTCCTCTACTAGGTATATATCCAGAAGACCAAAAATCACATTATAACAAAGATATTTGTACCAGAATGTTTATTGCAGCCCAATTCATAATTTCTAAGTCATGGAATAAGCCCAAGTGCCCACTGACCCATGAATGGATTAATAAATTGTGTTATATGTACACCATGGAATATTATGCAGCCTTAAAAAAGATGGAGATTTTACCTCTTTCATGTTTATATGGATGGAGTTGGAACATATTCTTTCTTAGCAAAGTATCTCAACAACGGAAGAAAAAGTATCCAATGTAATCATCCCTACTATGAAACCAAATTATAGCTTTTCATATGAAAGCTATAACCCAATTATAGCCCAGAAATATGGGGAAAGGGAACAGGGAGGAGCGGGGAGGGGGGAGGCTAGGAAGAGGGAGGGTAATTGGTGGGACCACACCTATGGTGCATCTTACAAGGGTACATGTGAAATTTACTAAATGTAGAATATAAATGTCTTAACACAATAACTAAGAAAATACTGTGAAGGCTATGTTAACCAATTAGATGAAAATATTTCAAATTGTATATAAAATCAGCACATTGTACCCCGCGATTGCATTAATATACACAGCTATGATTTAATAAAAAAAAAAAAGCATTTTGTTACTTTGCAGTCCTACCAGCAGTATAAAAGTGTTTCCTTCTGTCTACATCTATGCCAGCATCTGCAGCTTTGAGACCTTGTGATGTGGACTATTCTTACTGGGGTTAGGTGATATCCCAGGGTGGTTTTGATTTGCATTTCTCTGACCATCAGGGACAATGAGAATTTTTTCAAATGTTTGTTAGCCATTGGTCTGTCTTCATCAGAGAAGGTTCTGTTCGTATCTCTTGCCCAGAGGTAGATGGGATTGTTTACTCTTTTTTGGTAGATTAATTTGAGATCTCTGTAGATTTTACTTATCAACCCTTTGTCAGATTCATACCCTGCAAATATCTTTTCCCATTCTGAAGGTTGTCTTTATTCTTTACTTGTGTGTCCTTAGCTGTGCAGCAGCAGTTTTTCAGCTTAATTAAGTCCCATTTGTTAATTTTTGTTGTTGTTGCAATGGCCACTGAAGTATTTGTCATAAAATTGTTCCCGGGTCCAACATTATCAAGAGTTTTCCCCACACTTTCTTCTATGATTTTTATCACTTCATATGTTAGATTTTAGACATTTATCTATCTTGAGTCAATTTTTGTAAGTGGTGAAAGGTGGAGGTTGAGTTTCAGTCTTTTACATGTGGTTATCCAGTTCTCCCAGCACCATTTGTTGAATAGAGATTATTTTCCCCACTGTTGTTTGGTTTCATTCAAATGCTTTCATTTGGTTTATCAAGGATCAGATGAAAAGTAGAGACTGGTTTCACCTCTTGGTTTTCTATTCTGTTCCATATGTCATATCTCTATTTTTGAGCCAATACCATGCAGTTTTGATCACTGTGGACTTGAAATAGAGCCTGATGTCTGGTAGGGTGATGTCTCTGTCTTTGTTTTTATTACTAAGATTAGCCTTAGCTATATGAGTTTTTTTCTGGTTCCATACAAAACGAAGTATATTTTTTCCAGTTCTTCAAAATATGATGTTGGTATTTTAATGGGGATTGCATTGAATCTGTAGATAGCTTTGGGTAGAGTAGACATTTTAAAAATATTGATTCTTCCCAGCCAAGAGCATGGTATGTTCTTCCATTTGTTACTGTCTTCTGCTATTTCTTTTCTTAAGTTTCATAATTATCTTTAAAAAGATCTTTCACCTTTTTTGTTAGGTGTATTCCTAAGTCTTTCATTTTATTTGAAGCTCCTGTGAAGGAAATTGTGTCCTTGATTAGCTTCTCAACTTGGCTGTTATTGGTATATACAAATGCTACTGATTTGTGGACATTTCTCCCTACAGGATTGGGAGCATGAAGCTCTCCTCAGCCTGCTTAATAGACACGCCTTGATCTTTCCAAACCATGTCTTTTGGCTATGCAGTAGCTTTCCCAAGAAAGCGTGTGTCTTTCAGATCTCCCCAGGTTTGGCTGCCCTGCTTATCAGGGGCACCAGAAGTGGCCTCGCACTAGGACCCTGAGAGCCAACCCTACAAGACAGCTTCCACAGAATGGCTGCACTGGGTCTGCAGCCAAACAATGAAAGCTCTGCTCCACCCACTGTCTCGGTCCTGGCCCCTGAGTGCTGTTCAAAATCATTCGCTCACTAGCTTGCCCAAGTTCTCCCAAGGTAACTCAACTGCCCAGGTCCAATAAATAAATAAATAAATAATAAACAAACAAACAAAAAAACGGGCAGGGCAAACATTCTCTGTCTGTAAACCTATGCCACTGCTGCCACTGATGCTTCTTTGGCTGGCCGATCTCTGCCTAGTATGCAGGTACTTGCAGCTTCTCCATTGCTTTCATCCTTCTCTTGGGGTCCTGAAATCTCCTGTTGCCTCCCTGTGTCCCCACAGGGTTGTTTCTGGTGAGCCCACAAGCTAGAGGTGCCTGGAGTCTTTTCTCCCCAATCTCACCACACACTTTTGCAAAGAAGCTGTCTCTAGTCTGCCATCTTTTTCTGCCCTTTTAAACTTACGAGGTTTTACATTATATAGATATTGCTCCTAAATATGTGATCAAGATATTACTCCCAACAAGGAAAGGTACCCCATGAGTATTCCACAGCGATGTTGGAAAGACATGAATGCCAGCCCAGAGGGGATTTTTGCTTCAGAGAAATTGAGAAAGGTATCTATGACATTGCGTTTCAGTGGCAAGATGATGAACGAAAATACAACGTGGAAAATTTTACTGGTGATAGACACCAACATGATACAAGTGTTGCTAGAAAGAAACCTATTACAGATGAGCTTGGGTTAAGCTGTCAGTCACATCCTCCTGAACTGCTCCTATTTGAAGCTATTGAGAAAATTTGTCATCAAGGCAAGACGTCTATCAAAAGTGGTTCCTCTGGGGCTGGGCATTGTGGCTTACTCAGGTACAGTGATATTCTTGGTGGGTTGTTCAGAGTCTCCCTCCTTTTGGAAATGCCAGGTACTGGACTTGCTGATCTTCTCTGACTCTGTAGAGTCTGCCTGACATGTTTGCTCACACTCACCCCTGCCTTCCCTTGTCCCTGTTACCTGCACTGAGATTCCACTGCAACCAGTGACATAAGCTTGTGAAGAGGCTCCATTTGGCCCGGTCCTGGGAAGAGCTTCTCACCCAGACATAGGTTAGAGAAGGAGCAACCTTCTCTATTCAGGGGCCACATCTGGGTGTACTGCCAGCTGTCTGTAGAGAAGGATTAGACCAGCTGCACATGGAAGTTAGGGGTAACATGGTATATTCTGGAAAGGGTGTCCTCTTAAGGGACATCTTTTCTTCCTGATTTTCTACTACATAGCTCGTAGTAACCTCAAACCCCGAAATAGCTGGAACTACAGGCAACTGCCACCACACCTGGCTAATTTTTCTATTTTTAGTAGAGATGTAGTCTCCCTCTTGCTCAAGCTGGTTTCAAACTCTTGAGCTCAAGTAATCTATCCACCTTGGCCTTCCAGAGTGCTAGGATTACAGGCGTGAGCCACCACATCCAGCCTATTTTCTTTTTCTTTTCAAAATTATGTTGGTATTTCTTCAACATACATAGTACATGAGATGCAGTACTATCTGGGCACTCAGTTATATCTATTGGGGGTCTTGGACTGCATTCACACAACTGACCAGAGAGGCTACATTCCTCCTTTGAAAAGAAAGGAAGACCCTTTCCTCCCTCCTCTTTTTCTAGAACATTTATTGTAAAAAACATGTGAATATGAGGACTGTCCCATGAAATGTGTGTTGTTAGAAACTACATAAACTTTTTGCCAGTCTAATTACCTGAGGGTGTCTTTTTTTTTTTTTTTGCAGTTTTTGGCTGCGGTCAGGTTTGAACCCACCACCTCTGGTATATGGGGCTGGCACCCTATTCCTCTGAGCCACAGGCGCCACCCCTGAGGGCATCTTTTTGATGGACTTCGAAGGCTGTTCACCTGTCAATGTCAAGGAGGGAGCACCTGTATCTCATTTCTCTGGGACCGTAGGAGCCTAACCAGAGAGAGCACGTGGCTCCAAGCTGTAAACCCAGCACCTATCATCAATATGTGGGTTAGGGTTTCCCCATCCCTCTGGATAAAGCCAATCAGCCAAGGTAGATGGTCACCCCAATTACCAAGTAGAGTCAACGTGCACTAAATGTGATCAAGGGTGCTGTCAGCTTCTCTGACCTGAGGCTAATTAGTGTTTATCTTGAGAACAAGATTCTATACAGAAGGAGTTGGATGAATGTCTGGCATTTCTTCCTGTTTCCTTTCTTAGTAGGTTGTGTTTCTTGCCTGTCACATTCTGGCTTAATGCCGATTCATTCTTTCATAAAATTTTCTGTCTTCATTTCTTCTGTGGAGAGGAGTTTTGGATCAGGATGGGACTTTTACAAATTTTAGTTATATTTTCCCAGTATTTTTTAAATGAAATCAATATCATTTCTTGCATAATGTCTTGCATTTCAGCAGTTTGCGAGTTAGTAGTTTGTGTTTACTAGTTTAGATGCACTAAACCCTAGTAGGTCCTCACAGGGATTAGATGAAGACTATTCAGCAGGTCGGCGGACACAGACTTTTAAAGGAAGATCTATTTCATCTACATCAGTATTTATTCTGTATAAGCCAAATCTGAATTGTGAATTCGTACAGCTTTCTTTCCTAGGTCACAGAAAACAACGGATGTTTCTTTGTGTTTATAAAGAAAAAATTATTCTCATGAGCTTATTTCTCAGAAAGAGAAAAGAAGTCCCCTCTTGTGTTTAGCAGGGCTCAGCTGGTACAGAGGGGAGATTGGGTCAACTTAGATTAATTTTTCACTGTCCAGTTGATATTACATTTCAATTACTCTTTGTATTGTCTAATTATGACCAAAGAATTTATGCAGCTGTGTGTACATTTTTCCCCCCATGATCACCAGGAAAATGGAAAAGAGAAAAATATTTTTCTAAATATAACTCTAGGTTTTTCAATTTAACAGTTACATAAAAACCCTAAATAACTTTGGAGATTTATAGCCATATCTTTTTGTTCTTCTTTTTCCTTTTTTTCCCTCAGTTTTCTCCTCATCAGTCAACATGGATGGCCAATGATAATATATATATAATTTAACAATTATAATAATGTCTCACTTATGTGATGCAAGCAGATACCACATGGCCATTTAAAGACTGAGGTATGGGGCAAATTTGTTGCTATCATTATTTTAATGTATTATATTGTACATTTTATCATGTTTAATTTGTGAAATATAGCACATATTAATTTTATAATATAGCTTCATGTTATAACACATGGTGATGTGTTGAAGTATCCTTCATCATATGCATCCTAGGAAATAAGAAAATATAAAGAACAACAACCACTCCCTTCCTTCCACCACCTTTTTGTTTTTGTGGAAATAGCTCACTGCAAAGAACCACATTTCCTTACAGTACTTCACTGAGTCTAACAAAAGCTCCCTTATTTACAGAAGTAAAATCCAGAGACAGACCCTCCAAATTCCCATCCTCTTCTTAGGAAAGATCGTTGAATTGTTTGTCCCCACTGATAAATGAGAAATGTTAGTGAAGTTGACTTACTCAAACCTCAGTTAGGCTTTCCTCCTTTTCCCAGGCCCCTGAACTTTGGACCACCCTTGGTCATTGAAAGACTACCCTCTCTTCCATGACAGCCCATCCTGAGAGAAGGCTTAGTATAAAGCATTCCCTGGGGAATTATAGGTCATGCCAAGTGCTCATCACTGCCTGGTACCTGGTGCTTTCTATCCTGGTTTCTTCCTCCATACCAAAGAAGAGGTGTTTTCTGTGTGACCCTTGGATATTTGGAGAGCTTAGTTTTGGTGCATTCCTTTTATTGCAATAATCCTTTTCTTTCTTTCTCTCTTTTTGTTTTTGAGACACAGTCTCACTTTGTTGCTGTAAATAGAGTATAGTGGCATCATAGCTCACAGTAACCTCAAACTTTTGGGCTCAAGAAATCCTCATGCCTAAGCCTCCCAAGTAGCTAGGACTACAGTTGTGCCCCACCATGCCCGGCTAGAATGCTGTTCAATAAAATATCTTCTAAGCTGAGTTTGAGTTTCTATTATTACAGAGGTAAGTATTTTCATTGTTCCATCTGTGTCAGAATGTGTATATTCTCTTCTTTTTGTGGCACAAGCTACAATATACACTCAGTAGATAAAAGTACTTCTTACCTTGAAAATTTTATTTGAAATTTTAATGATTTACTGAGGTCAGGCATAGTAGTTTATGGCTGTAATCTTAGCACTGTGGGAGGTTGAGGACAAAGAACTGCTTGGACAAAGGAATTTGAGTTTGCAGTGATTACACCACTGTACTCCAGCCCAGAAGACAGAGCCAGACCATGTCTCAAGAAATAAATAAACAACAAGGGAAATATGCTGATGTGGGTCAAACTGGCATACACCTGTAGTCCTAACTACTTGTTGGGGCTGAGAGAGCAGGATTGCTTCAGCCCAAGCATTCAAAGCTAGCCTGGCCAACAGAATGTGACTCTGTTTCTTAAAATATAATAATCATAACATTAAAAAAATGCTGATATAACTTTTCATATTCATCTGTGTGCCATGGCAGTACATTCTGCCCCTTTTAACCTGCTGATATTTTATTTTTATTTATTCATTTATTTTTGTTAAATCCTAAAGAGGTAGATCATGTATACATTAACGCTTTTGGAGGGGCGATGTGCTGCTTTCACATATAATTTTTGTATTAAATCATAAACACATAGATCATGTATACATTAATGCATTTATGGATTACAATGTGCTGATTTCATATGCAATTAGGAATGCTTACATCACACTATTTAATATATCCCTTACCTTGTTTACTTAATTATTGTGTTAAGACATTTATACTCTATGCTTAATAGATTCAACTTGTACCCTTGCAATATGCACAATAGGTGTGATCCCACTATTCACCGGCCCTCCATATGAGCTTCCCCCTTCCTTCCCCTCCCTCCTCCCTCCTTCATCCCTGGGCCATAGTTGTGATCTACTCTTCATATGAAAGTGTGAGTGATTGTAAATTGGTTTCATAATAGTACTGAGCACATTGGATACTTTTCCCTCCATTCTTGAGATACTTTACTACTAAGTAGGATATGTTCCAGCTCCATCCATATAAACATAAAAGAGGTAAAGTCTCCATCTTTTTTAGGGCTGCATAATATTCCATGGTATACATATACCACAATTTATTAATCCATTCATGGGTCGATGGGCACTTGGGCTTCTTCCATGACTTGGCTATTATGAATTCAGCTGCAATGAACAATCTGGTGCAAATATCTTTATTATAAAGTGATTTTTGGTCTTTTAGATATATACCTAGTAGAGGAATTGCAGGAGCAAATGGCAGGTCTACTTTTAGATCCCCAAGTATTTTTCATACTTCTTTCCAAAAGGGATGTATTAGCTTGCATTCTCACCAGCAGTGCAGAAGTGTTCCCTTTTCTCCACATCCACGCCAACATCTGTCTGCTGATATTTTAATTATGGTAATTTTCATATCTCAACATACTGTATCAACTAATTACCACTTTAAGATGGATGAAATCTTTCAAAATTAAGGATGTGGGAGAAAAACATACTAGTACTTGTTAAGTTAAAAACATTGCCATAAAATTATTGCCTGCAGACATATTAGCTTTACTTTCTAAAGGGTTTTATAAAAGAATAATCTGTGCACTACACTTAGAAATATGAATACTTAAGTCAGTATATTCAGTGGTGTCATGAAAACAATTTTATAGTCTTTTTTTTCCACTCCGGGCAGAATATTAAAAAGAGAAAACAAGGAAAAACCTAAACTATATTACAACTTTTAAATATAAGTATGTTTTCTAATTATTTTCACAATGTACTTAAGTGCACATGAATTTGTGGTACATTTAGAACATATGGATGTGAGGATATTATGAGGTCAACAAAGTTCACCTTTTGTTTCTTGAATAAGTTCACCTTAAAGTTATTTAGGGTTGCAGCATCTCAAGAGTGTAAGAGAATAGTGTGAAGATACCTATGTAATTTTCATCTATATTTAAAAGTTACTGCTTTCTTAAAAGCAACTCTTGGTGACCACTTTATCACTTGTCTGAGACCTCCACGAATTGAGTGTTGTCCTTGGGAGAGTTTCTGAAACTGAGCTCAGGATGGAAGCTCTCACTCTGGAGAGAAAAGGGAATAGAAACGGAAAGGATTTCTACCATGGTCTTTTGGACCTCAGCATGAAAATGCTCATTCAGCCCAGGCAGGGTCTTGTAATTCACATTGTAGTTTGCCTCTTCTTCTGGGGTGTTTAATTTAATCGCTAAACTTAATTTTAATTGCAGGAGCGTTCCTGCATTTAATCGTCAGCGGACGTTGACCCACCCAGCCAGATGCCAGTTCCCAGGCTGCTGAGCTGCTCCAGCCTCACAGGTAAGTTTACTCCTTAAAGGCAGAAATCTGGGTACCAGGGGAGCGAGGGCGGGGGAAGCCCAGGCCCCGCCCAGACACCGCCCACTCTATGGCCTTGCCCCGCCCCGCCCTGTCCTGCGCGCGCAGATTCCCTGGGACCCGGAAGCTGATGGCTCGGAGTGAAGGCCCTTTTACGTCAGGTGAGTTTTCCATTGTCTATGTTAATCAGTCCGCTTCGCAGTTCTCTTCACTTCTATGCCTGGGATCGCGGGCTGTAGAGATGTTAAATCCTCGCAAGGTTCCTTCCACCCCGAATTCACATCCCAGTGAGAGTCCACGGTCACTTCCCTGTGAGCTGAGTCTCCCTGAGGCGGGTCCTGTCCCTGGTCTTCCTGCCTCAGGGCCGTAGAGACACCGCCTTTCGCACCGTCTCCCTCCCTAAAGCCCCTCAGTGACCGCTGCACTCCCTCAGCGCCCCTTACAGTCCTCACTGGCGAGGGGCGTTCACGCCCATCGAGGCCCCCAGGCCTCGCCTTGAGTCGCCCCGGTTCCAGAGGAACCCCGTCCTCTCCCTGGTCCTGGGGTTCTGCAGACCCCAGCTCTGTCCTGAAACAGAGCTCCTAAAACCCCTGCTCTTTCCTCCTTTGGCCGGGCGGTCCATTCTCCACGCCTCTTATCGGTCACCGCTTCCGCTTTCTGCGGGAGGTGACCTGGGGCTTGTCCTGTAGCACTGAATGTTCTTTCATCCCAAATTCTTGTGTGCTTTTCAGGAGGTGGGTATGTTATTCCTGTTGCTTCCTCGTGAATGTGTGGAGGAAGATAGATGGAGAGCAAAATAGGATGTAGAAAAACTTAGAAAAAGTAAGGAAGAATGAGACACATGAACACTGCAAAGAAGGGACATATGACACGTGGGAGGGATTTGCAAAGAGACTAGAAGAGTGAAAGCAGGAGCTGAGAAACTAGGAGGGGGAGAAAAGTCCCTAAAGCAATTTAGAGAAAACCTAGATCTGGCGGATGAAGGACAGCAACATAGGGCAACTGGCAGCAAAGCGGGAGGCACCTCAGAGAGTGGTGGGAGGGGTGGAATGATTGGGAGTCAAGGCAGAGCGGCCTGGTGCTGGGACAAGAAGAGGATGCACCTTGGTGACAAGTAGAGAGAATGAACCACAGCTGAGGTGCTAGAGAGTGGAGAGATGAGGATGTAACATAGTGAGAACAGAGGGGGAACAGAGATGGGGAAGAAAAGCAGAAATATGTAAAATTGGGACGATCAAAAGATTGGGGGAAAGAGCTGCTGAAAAGGTAATACACGTTGCCAGAATGGAGCATAGCAGTTAAAAGGAGGAATAGTAGGAAGGAAAGAAAGAACAGGAGAGAGGGCAATAAAATGAGCAGAAGCCTAGAGGGAAACAGAGAGGAAAAGAGAAAAGCAGGAGCAGGGGAGAGAAGGTGAGGATGAGAGGTTTATAGAGAATGAAGGAGGGAAACACGAGGAAATGAACCCAGGTAAGTCTTGTGATTGTTTGTGATGATTAAGTTGTGACACAGTGTTTCCCCTATTTGTCATTTAATAAGTTTATCATTTGCTACAAAGATACAGATGAAGATGAGAATTGCACAACTCCTGTTAGTAATGCTGGTGCATGAAATAATCCCCAGCCTCACAGGCTAGCCTCCACTTGGAGCCTGGATTAAGCCAGCAGGCAGTGAGTTGACTCATTCAATTGTGGGTCACCCTCTTCCCTTTTCCTGAGATGGGGTAGGGAGTAGGGCAGTGTATGAGTTGTACTTTCACGATCAGTAAGTCAGTGAGTGCTCAACCCAGAACACGTCATCTCTGGTCACTGAAATATGTGGGGTAACTCATCAATATGCAGTTGTCCATCAGACACCCATAGGGTGTTTGTAAGGTAACTCAGCTTGCACACTTTCTACCTGAACATGGGATCAGATCCCCAGTTGTATGGCTCAGCTCTACAAGGCTGCCCACATCAGATACTAGTGCTAGGTCCCAGGAAGGGACCAGAACTTGTGACTGAACAGCTATAAAGTGTGTGTTTCATGATCCTTTCCTCATATTTATTTGAGAGAGCTATTTGAACACTCAGGGGAATATTTTACATAGATTGCCTCATTTGATATAAAAATATTATAAAGCACATACATGAACAGACAGAAGCAAGAACTATTCTCACAAATTAATGAAAATCTAGGAGGGAGATTGGAAACCATGATTTTTATCTGCATCTGAAGGGAGGGCCAGTCTGTGGGACTCAGTCCTTAACCTGTGGGATCTGATCCTATTCCCACGTTCATAGTTATCAAAATTGAGTTAAATTGTGGGGCACTCAGCTGGGAGTATGCCAGAAAAGTGGTCAGTGTGGGAAAAATCACACACACACATTAGTGAGTAGAGGTAAAATATTCTGTGAGTAGGAGTAGTTTTTTCTATTTCAAACATTAGAGGGGAGACATTTCCTACTGGCCCTGTCTGAGGGCCTGGGACCTCTACTGAGTAGTGACTGGGAATGCTCTGTCCCCGCTCCTGGCTGTTGCTGACCCTGTGATTATGCAGCATTAGCCAGTCTCACTCAGAGTCTCAGAAAGGTGTGGTGTCCCACCTGCATGGCTTCGTCTGTTTTTGCTTCCACAGAATTTTTTTTTTGTCACTCTATGGTGGTTTTGTCCACAAAAGCTTACATACACGATACACTCACTAAAGTCTTTATTTTCCTTCCACATTTCCATCATTCAAGCAAAATACCGTGCAAACTACATTTGCCTGTAGCCCGTAGCTCTCTTCTATGCTCAGTTTAAGAGCACAAACCCTAAAGTCTTCATGTCAGATGTATTTAATTCTTACTTCCAGTTCTTGACTTACCCCCTTCCAGTCAAGTTTGTTCACCCATCATCCACTAGTCCTTTCTTTCTCAGTCACAGTGACCTCTGCATTTCTTAATCCAATTTTTAATTTCCTGTCTTTATCTTTGTTTTCCTGTCAGCAGCTTGTTGCATATCTGATCACTCCCTCTTCTTTCTTAGTTTTGAGTTCCAGTGCCCAGGTGTGTCCAGTCTGTGTCCAGCACTGAGCACCAAGGCTTAGTGTGCTCCACTGCTGAGGCCTGAGCTCAACCTGTGATCACAGAGGGGTGAGGGACTGTGCTGTGCCCCGGGTTTGGAGCTGTGCCCTGAAGGGGAGCTCAGTGCAGCCCAGCCCCCTTCTGCTGCAGTGTGTGTGGGGGATTCGCTAGGAGGGGAGCAGGGTCTGAAGGAGGGGTCAAAGAATCACTAGTTCATCATTCATTAGGAATGTATTGTCTCTTCATCCCCCTGGTGTTATGGACAGAAGAGAACTGTCTTCTTACGTGGGAAATCTTTCCTTTCCATGGGATTGTGGCACTGAAAGGGGTTGTTGATTGTCACCATTGAACATTGTATTTTTGACCTTCTGGATTGACTTTTTAAGATTCATGTTGGGTGAGGAAGAAGCCCAGATCAGGAGGAAGAGGAAAGAAAAGGAGTCCAGAATGGCTCTTACTCAGGTAAAGTGATAATCTCGGTGAATTGTTGTGTCTTTTACTTACTCAGATGCTGGCATTGGAGTTGCTGATCTTCTCTGACTCTGAGCCATTCTGAGAAACATGTTTGCTCCTACTTCCCCATGCCTTCCTTCAGTTCTTCTCATCTCTACTTTAATTCTAACTCACTGAGACCCAGTAATATGACCTCATGAAGAGGCTCAATTTGGCACAGTCCTGGGAAGGGCTTCATCCCCAGCCCTAGGTTAGGCAGGGGGTGTGGCCCTGTGGTGTCAGTGCTGTTGGGCAGCAGTAACTGTAGTAGGGCCATATCTTGGTGCACTGCCAGCTCGCTGTAGAGGAAAATTAGACCAGCTGCACATGGAGGTCATGGGGTAACATGTATATTCTGAAAAGGACATCTTAGGGAACATCTTTTCTGCCTGATTTTCTAGTACACTTCAAGCTAAAGGACTGAATCATTGTTCTTGTGCCAAATTGTTTATGATCAGGAAAAGTATGGACAGATAGACATTAGTGATACAGAGTTTTTGATTCTGTCGTGTTTTTTATTTTATTTATTTATTTATTCTTTTAGAGACAGAGTCTCACTTTATTGCCCTCGGTAGAGTGCCGTGGCATCACAGGTCACAGCAACCTCCAACTCCTGGGCTTAAGCGATTCTCTTGCCTCAGTCTCCTGAGTAGCTGGGACTACAGGCGCCCACCAGAATGCCAGACTATTTTCTGTTGCAGTTTGGCTGGGGCTGGGTTCGAACCCGCCACCCTCAGTATATGGGGCTGGCGTCCTACTCACTGAGCCACAGGCGCTGCCCAGTTCTATCCTGTTTTGTAATATAGAATCAGCATAAATACCTGAGAGCAGTAGATGGGTTCAGGTATTCTCAGTGTTTCCATCCCACAGAGGCAGTGCTGTTCCTGCAGCAATTCCTTTTTTTTTGTCCTCTCACAGACAGGGGTGTAGTGGCCTGATCACACTGCAGTTTCCAATTCCTGTGCTCAAGTCATCCTCCTGTTCCAGCCTCCCATGTAGCTGAGGGTACAGGGGTGCATATCCCTGTGCTTGGCTGCTTGTTTTTCTGTGTATAAAGAGGGGGTCTGGTGATGTTACCCAGGATGGGGTTGAACTCTTGACCTAAAACAATATTCACAGCTTGGCCTCCCAAAGTGCTGGGATTGCAACCATGATGCACATGCCCAGCTGCAGAAAATTCTTCAATGCAGGTTTCATTGTGATATTTTATAGTATGGTTTTCAGATCATACACTTACAGATAATGCAGCATGGATGTAAAGTTCGTGTGCAGTTTATTATGTTAAACTATTTTAAATTGCACACGAACTTTATGTCCATCCTGTATTTGTCATAAAATGTTCATGTTATTTAGCAAGCCATCTGTTTTCTTTTTCTTTTCAAAATTATGTTGATATTTCTTTGAGTTACATTGTACATAAGGTTCAGTAGTATCCACAGATCCAGTGGGGTTCGTAGAGTGTATTTTCTGTGGCTGAGGCGTTTCTACCCTATTCTGTATCCAGCATTTATTTATTTATTAATTATTATTGTTCTTTTTTTAGTCTAGAGTCTTACTATGTTGTCCTTGGTAGAGTGCTGTGATGTCACAGCTCACAGCAACCTCCAGCTCCTGGGCTTAAGCAATTCTTTTGCCTCAGCCTCCTGAGTAGCTGGGGCTATAGGTGCCTGCCACAACACCCGGCTAGTTTGTTGTTGTTGCTGTTGCAGTTGTCATTGTTGTTCAGCTGGCCCTGGCTGGGTTCGAACCCACCAGCCTGGATGTATGTGGCTGGCGCCCTACCCACTTAGCTATGGGTGCTGCCTGTATCCAGCATTTAATACTAAGGCACAGTGTCCTCCATTTGTAAAGGCTGAGATTAGCCTGTTATCCACTGAGCAGTGAGGAGGGGATGTGTTCTGCCTTGGTTTTCATCAAGGCCTAGTTTGTTCCCTGAAGGGATCTCAGTCTAGCCCAGTTCCCCCTGCTGCAGCCTGGGAGTGGGCTTCACTAGGAGGGGAGCGGGTTTAAAGGAATGGTCTAGAAACTCTGTACTTGCCTTCTTATAGGAGTTATTGTCTCTGAAACCCCCTGGCTCAGTGGGCAGCAGAGGGCTGTGTTTGCACAGAGACTCATATTGTTATTTTAGTGGATATGTTTAAGTGTATATGAGTATACATATGTCAGTGTATACATGTGATGTGTGTGAATGGATCAGCACAGGCACATTTTTATCATAAATTTTATACTTTTTTGAAGTTGCAATTTCATGTTGGATATTTTCCATCCCCTTGAAATTGTTCTACACTGTCATGGTAATGAGTTGATATTAGTAAGAAAGCTAACATATAACTTGCACACATGTGTGTATGATGATCTCTTATGCAGTTGCATGTTTTTATCCTTGAACTTGTTTCAACTTTTCTCAATTACATAATTCTCTGTCGATTTGCTTTTGAGGTTGGTCTGCTTCTTAACTGTTTGATTCATTAGGTCTGATCCTAATGCACAGTCATCTGGGGACAGTGCTTACTAATAATAGTCCCTGGGGTATTGAGCCAGTCCTCTGTGTCAGATATCATCGCAGGTGAGTCATGTAAGAAGCCTCAAGATCGGGACTTTTACCTCACTGTCACTTTTAGCTCTTTGATCTCAGGCAAATTATTTCTTTGAATGTCTGAGACATAACATTCTATCTTACCATTTTTCTCATAATTTTTCTGGCATTATGATGGGAACAGATCTTTTTTTCAGGAGTTATTGTTATTATAGTAGATAGTACATGTAAAGGATTTAGATTAACACCTAACATATGGGAAGTGGGAAGTGTTTACAAGCTTGCGCATGGGTATTGCTGTCATTATCACAGTTTTTATATCCTGTTTTTTTTTTTTTTTGGAAAACAGTCTAACTCAGTCATTCCCGGCTAGTTTTTCTATTTTCAGTAGAGACAGGGTCTCGCTTTTGCTCAGGCTGGTCTTGAGCTCTTGAGTTCAGGCAATCCACTTGCCTTGGCCTTGGATTTCTAGAATTACAGACATGAGTCATGGTGCCTGGCCGGATTGTGATCTTTTTAAAAAGCCACTATGGACATACTTATCTTGAAGATAGTACTCATATTCTAACTCTATTTGGTGTGTCACACAGAATATCTCATACCTCTATACCTCTAAGCCTATGTTAATTTTTATTTGCATTTCTTATATTGTCCACAACAGTAAGATCCATACTAAATTAGAAAATATCATAACTTCTATGGAAAAGCATAAGACATGTAAGATACTTAATGAACTCAAAAGTATATGCATGTGGATCTTTCAGAACATTCAATTGAATTGAATCCATTTTACAATGCTTTTCTCATTTTGTGTGAAGAGAGGATTTCTCCCCATCTGTCATTGGTGAAATATGTTTTCCATTTTAGGGATGCTTGACATTCAGAGATGTGGCCATAGAATTCTCTCAGGAGGAGTGGCAGTGCCTGGACCCTGCTCAGAGGGCTTTGTACAGGGCTGTGATGTTGGAGAACTACGGGAACCTGGTCTCCCTGGGTAAGGATAATGTGGCTGTCACAGTCGGGCTCTGTCCTGTGTGTCTTTGCATTTTCTCTTCTCCGCTTTGTGAGAGCCCCTGCATAGCTAGACATGGAAACCATATGGACTCAGAAGTGAAAAGCTTCATACGCTTTCTGGACTTTGTCCCCTTTCTTCAGTTGTTCCCCTTTCATGACACATCATTTTGTGGTATCACAGCTTAATATATGCAAACAAAGCCTATGGCATACTTTTAAATAAGAGTACAGGTCCCTGTTCTCTGCTCCTAAGCTTTTGATTCAGTATTTCTTTGTAGAGAGCTAAAAGTTTGCTTAGTACACTTTCATAGACATTTAGAAGGTGGTCATGTGTGGATGAATTTGTGAAATATTTTTCTGGATCCATTTGTAACGTCCTCTGTCTTATCTAATCATGGGGCTTGGAGTTTGACAAAGCCACAACACTTCTTGATGCTTTGTTTTTATAATCAGGACTCTTGCTTCCTGAAGTGACTATTCTCTCCATGTTGGAGGAAGGCAAAGAGCCCTGGACTATGAAGAGTGAAGTGAACACAGCAAAAAACCCAAATGTGGGGAAATGGATCAAAGGTGTGAACTCAGGTAAGAGCTCAGGTGAGCATAGTGGAAGCTGCACTATTAAACAGTGTGTGAGAAGTCTGTAAGCGGGGTGGTGGGGTGGTGGGGTGGGGGTGGGGATGGGTCTGTGTTTATAGAAAAGGTTAAATCCTATGAGCTGTAAGCAGAAATCTTTGCCTGCACTTACTACCACTCTGTTCTTTAGCCATGTCATAGTTTTCACTTCGCCCTCCAGTGGTGCTGCAGTTCAGGCAACAAGGCAAATTCACTATTTTATTGAAGAACACCTCTGTGAACTCTTTGGTTCTCTGTGTGTGATATGGGGAGGGCCATTTCCAAGGGATCTCTTTCTTCTTTTCTTTTTTTTTTTTTTGAGACAGAGTTTCTACTAGGTTGCCCTCGGTAGAGTGCTGTGGCATCACAGTTCACAGCAGCCTGAAATTCTTGGGCTTAAATGATTCTCTTGCCTCAGCCTCCCAAGTAGCTGGGACTACAGGGGCCCACCACAACGCCCGGCTATTTTTTATGTTTTTGTTGCAGTTGTCATTGTTGTTTAGCTGGCCCAGTCCAGGTTCGAACCCACCAATCTCAGTGCATGTGGCTGATGCCGTAACCACTGTGCTATAGGCGCTGAGCCCAAGGGATCTCTTTTTCTTGTGGTGTCTCCTTCTGTGTTTGATTCCATCTGATGCTCAGTTCTCTATGCTTAGAAGTCAGAGCTGATGCCACCATAGACCCAATGCCTTGACCTCTTTAGGTTCCACACTTTTTCTGTATTTAGATAACCTAATTTGGATGTGGGAGAACATTGGCTGCTTTTTCTTTGCATCTGGGACCAGGAAACAGCACAGAGGTGTCTCTAGTCCTCTTTGTTGAGTTCAGTTTGAGATAAGAGGAAGTCAAAATTTTTTCCTGTTCTCACCTGCCTCTCAAGATACTGTGCCTCTCTTCTGGTCAGGAAAATATGTTGGGTTTCTCCCCACTAACAGCCAAGTTTTGGTGTCTATCAAAGGGTTTCCTGCACTTCATGTCCGACTCTGTCTACCTAGAGTTAGAGTCAGATCCCTCAGGCTGAGGGCCGACTCCTGAGTCCTCAAGCCTGCTCCCCGTGTGATACTCCACTCATAAGTAGAAGGTTGTCACCTATCCTTCTGACCAACCAGTTGTAAATTGGAAGTTCCTTGTAGTCCTGCTCAGGTGTGATTAATTAGTAAAGGTATTAGGCTGGTTCACAGCTCCCAGTGACACACTTTCTGTGCCTGTGGTTTATTATAAGGGACATTTGAGAGGACACAGATGATCACCCAGATGAAGAGGCTCATAGGGAAAGGCTGGTTGAAGCTTCACTGGGTGCTCCATGTGTTCAGCATCTGAAAATTCTAATTCCATGGTGCAGGGTTTTTATGGGGATGTCATCACGTGGGCACGGTTGATGTTAACTCAGCCTCCAGCCCTTTCGCCTTCCTTGAGGATGTTGGTTGGTACTAAAAGTTTCAGGGTTCTGATCACAGTTTTGCCTTTTGATGATGAGCCCTTATGCAGGACACTGTAGCCCTTATGTTCATTGGAACATATCCTGTTCTTGTCACTCAGGAAAATTCCAAGGTTTTGGAATCTAATGTGGTTTTTCTTTTTTTCTATTTTTTTTTTTTTGAGACAGAGCCTCAAGCTGTCACCCTGGATAGAGTGCCATAGCATCACAGCTCACAGCAACCTCCAATTCCTGGGCTCAAGCGAGTCTCCTGCCTCTGCCTCCCAAGTAGCTGGGACTACAGGCACCC
>CAUYRH010043566.1:0-30574 GCA_963574655.1 Perodicticus potto | reverse complement strand
CTGCCTCAAAAAAAAAAAAAAAAAAAAATCAGCTTCTTTTTCATTTAATTTTTTTTTTTTTGAGACAGAGTTTCACTTATTAACCCTTGGAAGAGTGCTGTGGCATCACAGCTCAAAGCAACCTCCAACTCCTGGGCTTAGGTGATTCTCCTGCCTCAGCCTCCCAAGTAGCTGGGACTACAGGTGTCCGCCACAACGCCTGGCTATTTTTTTGTTGCAGTTTGGCCAGGGCTGGGTTTGAACCCACCACCCTCGGTATATGGAGAAGGCGCCTTACTGACTGAGCCACAGGCACTGCCCTTCTTTTTCATTTAATATGCCTGAATGTGTTTAACTCTCTGACTTGACCTTCAAAAATCTAATTATGGGCAATGTTCCTTAGTAATGGAATAGAAAGATAAGGTGACAGTTAGGATGACACCGCTCAGATGTTGTAGGAGATAACCCTTGCCCTGCCCCCCTCAAAAGTGCTAAGGTATGTGCATTTTAAAGCAGAAATATTCCTTTGTTTTGTTTTTCTCTATGCTCTGGTGAGGTCAATAATGTGGGTTTTATGGAGGCAGATTAGGAGACTGGCCCTATCCTTGGGGTGGGAAGAGGGCCACCTACACAGTGAGATGTGAAGGACACCACCAGGGGTCCTGTCTCCTGAGTTGCCCCCGTTACATCCTCCTGAGAGCTGGAATTTACACTAGAATCAACCTGGAGAATGAGGATGCTGCCCCAACAAGCCCTTATTTAAAAGCCACGTTTCCTGGCAAGCACAACACATGAATCCATCATCCACTGATAGTGTAGGGCCTTTAAGAAGTGAGGCCGAGGCCAGGCCAGTCTAGGGGGGATGGTGACTCAAGAGAGATAGGAGCCTGGGAGCTGCTGAGCACACAGGTCAGCAAAGGGCCTGGTGGCAGGAAAGGCAGGCCCAAAATGAGGCAGAGGCAAGTCAGAGGCAAAACCTGCCTTTTCTTCTAGGCAAGGCTCTAGATCAGTGATTTTCACCTGGTGTGCCATGAGAGGATCTTAGGTGTGCTGCAAAAATTTTCAGTGATCATTAATTAAATTATTTTTGAAAGAAGTTCAAAGCATATGGGTAGAGCCTGTGGCTCAAGGAGTGGGGTGCCAGCCCCATATGCCAGAGGTGGTGGGTTCAAACCTGGCCTTGGCCAAAAATTGCAAAAAAAAAAAAAAAAAAAGAAGTTCAAAGCACAGCGAGTATATTCTTTTTCCTTACTTTCTTTTTTGTAGAGACAGAGTCTCACTCTATCACCCTCGTTGGAGTGCTATGGCATCACACAGCTCACAGCAACCTCCAACTCCTGGGCTTAGACGATTCTCTTGCCTCAGCCTCCCGAGTAGCTGGGACTACAGGCGCCCGCCACAACACATGGCTATTTTTTTGTTGCCTGGGCCGGGTTTGAACCCGCCACCCTCGGTATATGGGGCCGGCATCCTACTTGCTGAGCCACAGGCGCCGCCCTTTATTACTTTTCTTGATCAACATAATTTAAGTGTACTGCAGAAGTTTAACTATACATTCAAGTGTGCCATGAGATAGAAAAGGTTGAAAAATGCTGCGCTAGATTAACAACAGGAGACCAGTCACCCATAACACCACAGGGGACCACCCAGCTCAGCCAGGAGCTTGTGTGAGCTGTCACCTGTGACCCCATTATCGGTGCACCTGAACATCCTCAATTATCCTTATTACAATATGCTCTATCATAGATCAGTTTTTGCAATACTGTGAGTCATTTTAACTTTTCTTTGAGATGGGGTCTCACTGTGTTGCCCAGGCTGGCTTCAAACTCCTGGGCTTAAGAAATCCTCCTGCCTCAGGTGCATATTAACATGCCTGGCCGTTTAAATTTTTTTTAGCCCCAAATATGTCTTAGCCAATTAAAGCCTATATTATCTGTTGTATAAAGTGCTATTTCATCTATAAGAAAGAGTTTTGCTATGATATGCTGTGTATATAAGGTACTATTTTTATTATTACTGTCATTATCATCATGAGTTGGTCACCAGAAACTTTGCTATTGGGTAAGGGGAGGCCACATATCCTCCTGTCCCTGATTTCCCAGAAAAAAGTTCTGTCAGAAATAAGATAGATCACATATACTATATAAACTGTGAAACAGAAACCCCAGTTCTAGTTATTCTGACAGAATTATGAATTGTACATTTTTATTCATATAGAAAATAACTTCTAAAACAGCAGTATTCAAATCATGTGTCCTCTTTTCTCTCATCCCACAGACCCCCCAGCATTGGGGCCACCCCTGTATCAACCACCATCCTTTACCTGCCAGGGGTGGAAGGCACACTTTTTGCACAAATGATAAACTAGTAACCAGATATTCCTAATATTTCTATCTTTATGTGTACAATTTCCCCAATTTAATTTCAAGTCCACAATGGGGAAAATCATGCTTACCATCTTCTGTACAAAAATAAAGTCTTTGCTGTAAGTGGCTAGTGCTTTATTAAACAATTTTCTTTCTAGGGAGGTCCACTTGTCCGAACCTACAACAAAACACAGACTTCATAAGAATAGTTCAGAGCTCCCTGCTTTTAGGTTCTGGTTCATTTAGTTAAGTTTCAAAATACAACTGTGTAGTAGGTGATAATACATGCCAAACTCCTGTTTGAACAAAAACACAGGATAAAGTAATAATGGTCAGCATCTCTGACAATTAACTTCAAATCCCAGGGATGGTCTTGATCTTGGCAAGTTACTTATCCTAAGCCTGTTTTGTTATCTACAAATGAGAATAACTGTAATTGGCTCCATTGTGTAGGATTTCGTGAAGGTCAAAAGATGATACACAAAAAGAGTGCCCACCTTACTAACTGGGAAGCAGTCAGAGCTCAAAAAATTTTAGGTACAGTTTTTACATAATGATTACATTCACGAACGCAAGTGTTCATGTGGCAAGCTGTCTCATAGCGTGTGGTTGGATTCACCAGTCTCCACCCTCCACCCTCAAGATGCTCACAATTTACCAGGGAGACAAACCAGTTGGCCACTACATATCAGGTAACAACTGTAATTATAAAGGCAAAGGTGAGAAGGCATAATGGAGGACCACCACATTCAGGTTAGGGCCAGGACAGCCAGGAAGGCTTCCAGGTAAAGAAAAATACCTGAGTTGAGTTTTAAAGGACACACAGAAGTAAGTCAGGCAAGAAAGGGACGGAAGCAGCAAGTGTGAAGTCAGAGGCAGTGGTGAGGTGATGCACGTCATTCATTCACTCATTTAACGGATATATATCAGGTGTATACTATAAGCAAAATGTTGTGCTAGGAGAAAAGAGCTAATATTTGTAAGTGCTTACTATGTGCCGGTTTCTAAGTACTTGACAGTTATTAATCATTTGGTTTTATTAACAACCTGATAAGACTGCTATCTCTATCATCCCATTTTACAGATGAAGAATTGGAAGTGTTCAAAGAATAACCAGTAATCCAGTATGGCTCAAGTTTAGGGTTCTAGCATAAGAAAAGCAGATGAGGCCAGAGGCAAGTGGAACCAATTCTTGACAGCAGACTGACAGGGAAGAGGTTCCATGGGCCTGAGCTGGTGTATCTATCTTGCTGGCTAAACTTGGTAGTTACGTCTTTTTCCTCCATAGAGAAAGCAGAATAAACAGATAATCATATCCTGTTTGGGACAAGAAATAAGGCCTACTTCTAAGAGCACTCACATTTCTGGGGAATTCAGAGATGGTTCAACCCTAAAGAAAACCTGGCCCCATTCTCTGGCTTCTCTGAATTCTCCACATCTCTGAGCCTTTGGATGTACATGGCAACGCCTTTTGACATTCCTCCAATTCTTCTCAGTGCCCCAATACCCCAAACAATGGTCAAGGGCAAGTCGCAGGTTTCCATTTTGCTGTGGTCAACTGATGGTGCTGAAGTATGGGAAACCTGAATTGCCTCTTTTAAAGTTTGGCCGAAAGAAGTGAATCAGGTGAAACTGCCATGGGCAGGAAGGGCTCTCCTTAGACTTTAGGTGGAGACCCTAGGATCAGCAATAGAATACATGGCTCAGAGAGGTGAACTCAGATTTCTTAAATAAACACTTTCTCTGTGCTCGAATAAAGTGTTTTATTTAACCCTCTGTGATGGGTTCTCAAGCCAAGAGCTTTGGCCCTAGATTCAGAATATGCTTTTGGTTCAGATTGCAAAAAAGAAGGGCTACCACCCAACTTCTTTGGTTTGCAAGTTTTATCTCTTGACTTCTAGAAGGAAAGCAGCTTTCTAATGGATTATTGGCAGAGGGAAGCATCTTCCACAGGTTCTGGGGGACCAAACATCTCTGGATGTGCACACACAGCCATAGTGAGGGGAGGACTTGGAGAAGCCTTGCTGGAGTAGATGTGAGTACAGGAGGTTGGTGAGATTAAGGCTCTGTAGCAGCTCTATCAGCATTCCTCAAATTCTGTCTAATATTCGTGTCCTGGGGTTCCAGCTCCACACATTCCCCTTACCCAGGAGCAGAGGAAGAAAGATGAAGACAGAAAGGATTAACCAACAATTCAGCCAAACCACCAAAGAAAAGTCATGGTTCCTTTTATATATTCATCAAAACAACAAATAGGCAAGAGGGGTCCTGAAGATAATGATGGAGGAAAATCACAGTGGTGACAAGTCACATCGCTGAAACACCAAGCTTATCAGGAGGCTGATGTGCTGCCTGCTGCAAGTCCAGAGTCTGTGCGGCCCTTGGCTGCATCTCAGATATGGCCTTGGGGTACTGATGAAACCTTCAATGACATCAATGACAATTCTTCCCAACCTCAGTCAGACCATGTCTCCTGAGTTACAGTTCAGCTCTAAGACACGGCAAGACACCAACAGGGCCGCTCGGGCTTTCCAGGCAGCACCCCATCTCTACAGAGGATACCTCATCATCTGACTTCTGATCCAAAAAGCAGTGCTAAGTCCCCAGGTCTGTTTGCCTCTGAGAAATAAGTCCATTCCAGTCTCCACATGACTAGTCAGATGCAACCCCACAGAATGTAAAGCAACTTCTCATCCTGTAAGGGGGATCCCTGAACCTCATGGGGAAGGACACCTTCCCCCTCCTGACTTTCATGGTTTTTAGGGCTGCTGCTCTGTGACGGGGTCTTCTGCCTTCCTGATCCCACAGTGAGCATTCTGCACGACTCAGCCTGGGCTGGACATGGACTGCACACTATTCCTTTTCCTTGGTGCTGCAGGGGCTGCGTTGGGGGCGTGGGCTTAGACAGCCACAGACGGCTTCCTGCTAGGGTCTTGCTGTAGTGCATTTGACAATGCTGTGCGTATGTGTGTCTGTCCAATAGTGCATCCATGAAGCAAGGAGCAACACCTGAGTCAGACAACAAATAATCCATTCTCACACTCACATGAGGGCTGCCCTCCTGATCACAGGACTGCCTGTGGAAGCTGAGAGTCCACCTTTAGGCTGTTGGGCCAAATTCCCAGGCCACAGCCTGACACAGATAAGTAACGTCTGTGCTTTCTCCAAATAGTATCACTGAGCTGTAATAAAAAGGGTGTCTATAGTCAGGAGACCATAGGCTGTGAACCTAGTTCTGCCATTTACTCCTTCTCACCCCAGGCAAGTCTACTAAACTGATCTGCGTCTCAGTTTCTTCACCTGTGGGGATGGTGGCAGGCACTCTGTGACTGACAGTGTTTGGTCCTAGGTAGGTGCTCAATGGATGTTTTAGATCTTCACTGGCCACTTGGAAAGCAGATTCCAAATCAGCCCAGGACTATGAGACAAGTGCTGTCCGCTGCTGATGCGTGTAGAGTGGCACTCTGAAGACCACTTGTTCCTGTGAGTGTTCCCTGTACTTATAATCCCACAGCCTTACTCCTGCCTGCTCATTACTTCCAGTCTGTTATTCCCTGCCTCCAAGACCCCCCTGTAATCCAAAGTCAAGGTAAGGCTCAGGTGTCTCTTTTCCTGTATTATGTCTGATGGGGACACATTCCTCCTCTTAGACAAGGTTCTAAGCCAGCCTTGGATGAAATGCAAAACTGAGGCAGGGGATTGCCTCAAATCCTCCCCCCCACTTTTTTTTTGGAGACAGGGTCCCACTCTGTCCCCCAAGCTAGAGTACAGTGGCATCACTGTAACTCACTGCAACCTCAAACTCCTGGGTTCCTCCTGCCTCAGCCACCCAAGTAGCTGGGACTACAGATGCTCACTACCATGCCCAGCTAATTTTTCTATTTTAGTAAAGACAGAGCCTTGCTTTTGCTCAGGCTGATCTCAAACTCCTGACCTCAAGTGATCCTCCTGCCTCAGCCTCCCAAAGTGCTAAGATTACAAGTGAGAGCTACTGCGCCTGGCCCCTCCTCTAACTTTCTATCCTCCCTACCCCAGCCTGCACTCAGGGTCAGTGGGCTGACATCACCACACCCGACTCATTTATTCTACCTGGGGATTCCTGGCTATTGGGCTACTATCAGCAGGTCCTTAACATGATGATTAAGGCAAATTACAAAGCACCTAATTAAATGGATGAAACTGGTGTTGGAACTGTATCCAGAAGAAAACTGTTTGAGCTTTGGTTGCTGGGAAACAGGCTCTGGACTGTGTCTAATTTGGGGACTATCTACAGTGAACCCAGGTAATTAAAAGAGACATGGAAGGGGTGAAAGTTAGAGTGTAGTTATCTTTCAGAGCCTTTCTGTCTTCTAAAAACTTCTGTAGATGTTACTATTGCAGTTACATAAGAAAGAGTTAAAAAAAAAAAGAGACCTGTTTTTACACCAGATCTTCATTTCTGTGGAGGGCTTCTCATAGTGGGTGACAGTTGAGTAATTTTTGAGGACAAGGTGAAGCAGGCTGCAAAAGGGGCAGGGGCTCTCTGGGGCAAAAGGAGAGGGGGCACAATCTCAATCCAGAATTCGAGCTTGTGCAGTTGGTGTTTATGTTACAAGCACTATGTCAGGCAAGGCAAGAGAGTAAGTATTAACTAGTTCCTGCCTTTGAGGGGACCACTATCTATCTATCTAGAGACATGGGCTAAGAATGCCTGAAAAATGAAATCACATCTGTTTCTTGCCAAGTATTCTCTTGAGTGTCCTTGTCTAACTGGGGCAGATTCCAAGGCAGAGACCAGGCCTCTCCCGTTGTAATGAGCATTTCTTCTAGTTCTTCCCCATCTCCGGAGCTCAGGTCAGGGTTTCAGGACACAATGGGTATTTGGGCTGTGGGTAGAGCTGACAGTAGCCTCTGCTGAACTCCTGCCTAGAAGCCAGGGCCAATTCTAACGCCCCCTCCACTCTGCACCCACCTGCAGGAATAACCATCTCAATGGTAAAATTAAAAATGCTGCAATCCTTCTAATCACATCCAGGCATCTTCCCCAGCTTGACTCCCCTGCATGCAGCCCATCTCCACCCAGCACAAGTGCTAACTGGGAACAACTGCAAACAACTGCTAAACACACATGGGTGGAAGGGTCCTGAGAGACAGAGGCCTGGACCGTGCATTCTGGTGTGAAGATAGCATCAGGAGCCACTGTGCCACCACCTTTCTCTATGGATCTTGTACAGGGCTCATCTGGTCTTAGCAAGCAGCCCTTAGATCTGGGCAAGTTGCCCATACATCAGTCCTTCTGCCACTAGCATGTCTCTCCTGGGTGCCAGCATTGGTCACTTTTTCTTTTTCTTTCTTTCTTTCTTTTTTTTTTAGAGACAGAGTCTCATTTTATTGCCCTTGGTAGAGTGCCGTGGCGTCACAGCCCACAGCAAACTCCAACTCCTGGGCTCAAGCGATTCTCTTGCCTCAGCCTCCCAAGTAGCTGGGACCACAGGAGCCCACCAGAACACCCGGCTATTTTTTTTGTTATTGTTGTAGTTTGGCTGGGGGGTGGGAGTGGTGGTGGTGGTTCGAGCCTACCACCCTTGGTATATGGCTCCGGCACCCTACCCACTGAGCTACAGGCATGCCCACTTTTTCTTTTTCTTAGTGGATTGTTTGAGATAGAAAGAGAAGATAATGAGTAAGGAAGGGATAATTCACAAGCCTATTTCTCCCAAACTTGCAGCCTCCTCCCCTGAGGCCAGCCTTGCTGCTTTCCCTCCAGGGCACAGACAGGCCTGGGAGATGTAAACCCTCTCCCTAGATAAATGGGAGCCTAGAGAGCAGATTCAGGGCAGGGAATCAGGGTGGGTGATACTGGGTACAGACACAGAGTCTGAAAGTAAAAGGAGATCCAGAAGGTGGTGCCCCGGTGAGGTTGGAATTAGCACAAAGACTAAGGCAGGATGAGGCTGTGGAAGTGGGGTTCACTGACACCTAAGGGCTAGAATTAGGGTAACAATGTGGTGGCTGACAGCTGTCACATGATGGGGTAGACTCTGCTGCATCTTCTATGGCTTGGAAAAGAACCATTAAGGGGATGGCATTGGGTCAGACCTAACTGCTCATAATTCTAGAAGATTCTCTGGGGCCCAGTCTGTGATCACTTCCTAAGAAGGCAAGTGACTGGCAGACATAGGTGAACACCCTTCTCAGCTCAGCTCCACTTCTCTTGCCTCCAATGGTTGAAACGATTCTAGAAAGCAGCAGAGTCCTTCCTGGTCTGCCTATGTGGGAAATGTGTAGGGAATAGGCAAGGGATTAGCTAGAAACCCCCAACTTCAAAGATCAATTAATTATAGCAGAGTTCAGGGCCCTCTACTTTCAAAGATTTTGGTAATACTTTAGTGTTTTTGTTTTCTTGGGGGAGGGTTAGCTTCTAGTCCATAGCTTTCTGACCTTTTCCATATCATGACACACATAAAAATAATATTTGCTTGGTACACTGGGGAGAACTGGAGGGGAACTGAGTTGAAGTTGCTGACAGATGAAGTTGCTGACAGCTGGAGGTGACCAACCCAGAGGCTCTGGCCACCCTGGTCACCCCGAGGGCTGAAGGCAGCAGCATCTCACATGGTTGGGAAGCTCTTTCAGCCAGCCCACTATACAAAGAAGCCTGAGAGAGGCTCCAGGAAGTTGGACAGCCTGTCAGGGTTTAATGGGCAGCAGATGATGCTGGGAATGACGAGAAGACTGAACTGTTTCCATGGCAGATTAGGGAGAACTCCCAATCTTTCAACCCACACATAGGGCAGACATAAAGCAGGAAATGATGGAGACATTAAGAAACTGGCTCCCTTAGGCCACTGGTTAAATGATGGATTTCTTATCCTATGTGAGCATTTTGTGCTGGCACAGACACCCCTGAGTTTGCTGTGCTTAGAAGAGGAGCTTCCCAGCCTTTCCACCTTGTGATGACAAGCAGGAAAGCTACCTGTCATTTGAGGCAAACGGTGATGGGGGAAAGACATTGAGAATGTGCCAAGATTTGTAAAAAAGCCCTCACCTTCACAGGCCATTTCTGGATACCAGAACCAAGGACTGGAAAAGGTATTACCAGGTCCTCAATTTGGCACCTACCTAGACAGGATCTGCCCAAGTCACCAAAGAAAACCTCAAATGATTAAAAATCAAGGGGCATTGGAGGATTCAGCTATCTTTGAAACAGAGAACCAAGGCAGGCTCCTGGAGACCCTTGGAATGGACAGGTTTAACCAGAGTCCATGGAAATGAAAGCACTGAACCTTTGTCATCTCTTAGGCTCCCCAACCTGTTTGCTTCTCTCTTTCCAATTCTCATTCCATTCAAATTTCAAAGATGTCTTCAACTTCTCTCTGAAGGTGGTGCTATCAGGAACCCACACACACGCATGACCCTATGTGTATAAAGTCTTTATCCTGCCATTAGTGTGACCTGTTGTTTAGTAACTGCCTCCTCCTCAGACTCTAGACTGCATGAGTGCTTAGCACAGTCCCTTGTACATAGTAAACATTTAATAATTAATTGTTGAATAAATGAATAATTCCTACCAGGATATGCCAAGCATTGGGCTATCCATATCATCTCTGATCATCACAAAAAGCTACAAGGAATGGAATACAAGCCCATTTTACAGGGAAGAAAACCAAGGCTGCAGAAGGCCAAGGGACTTGGCTAAGGGGTGTAGTCTGAGTCGAATTCATGGCTACTGATTCCAAAGCCAGGGGTTGCTGATTATTGTTGACTCTATGCTGACCCTCTTTGGCTCTTTTGGGTCTCATTGCCCAAGTGCAGGCAGCATCTACTATCATCCAGGTCTTGGCACACCTGTAAGGGGCAGGTGGTCACAAATACAAGTGCTGACAGTGCAGAGCCAACGGACTCACAGTCCCTACTAGCGAGGCCCCCCGTGGCCTTGAGATCACAGGTGGTGATTAGGATAGAAGTATTATCTATTAGTAAAAACTGCCACAACCAAACATGCAAGCAAGCCACCCCAGGCAGCAATAGGGCACAGGGCTCCTGGCAACCTACCGGCATAGTGGTAATTTGCTAAAGGATGACATTTTAACCTGACTGGCTTCCGAAGCAGCAGCATTTCCAGAGCAGCCTGCAGACCCAGGAGAGAGAAAAGGCAAGAGTCAGTCACAGGTCTGTGGGTCCTTGGAAGACAGTTTACCCAAAGGAAGAAAGGGATCAGCACTGCATAGGCTAGGGTGGGGGCACTAGAAGGAAAACCAGAGGGAGACTGTCCCAGCTGGGGCTTCCTTTTGTTTAACATCCAACAAGACTCACATCCTAACACCCTCTCCATCCTGCCTGCTGGTCAGGTCCCAGAAAATAGCCAAGACTAGACTCTTTTCTCGGTGAGGGCCTGCCAGCCTCAGACAGATGGGTGGGGCTTCCTCTGAAAGGAGGCTGAGTCTCTGGGGTAGAGCTCTGAGGAAATGAGTGGGTGATTTGTAACTGTTGTACAGAAAAATTCCAAGTTTCACTGCAATTGAACATAAACAGTTGCATTAGAAATAACTCCTGCACATCATCCTTCCAGAGGGCCTAGTAGCTAGGTGCTAGCTAAATAAACTCTTTCAAATCCGCCTCCTTCAACCTCCTTCACTTAAAAAAAAAACAATGCTGCAGGTAGAGTCGAGCAGTGGATGGTTTAAGGGCCTAGAATTTTTCTTTTTTTAAAACATAGTTGCTGTGCCCTGTGTAGAGTACAGTGGCATCATTGTAACTCACTGCAACCTCCAATTCCTGGGCTCAAGTGATCCTCCTGGGCAGCTGGGGCTACAGGCATGTACCATGATGCCCAGCTAATGTCTTTTATTTTTAGTAGAGACAGGGTCTCACTCTTGCTCAGGCTGGTCTTGAAATCCTGAGCTCAAGCAAACCTCCTGCCTCAGCCTCCCAAGAGTGCTGGCCAAGACCCAGGATCATTTTTTTTTTTTTTTAAAGCGTACAGATTTCTTTTATTTATTTATTTATTTATTTATTTATTTATTTATTTATTTATTTATTTATTTTTTGCAGTTTTTGGTCGGGGCTGGGTTTGAACCCGCCATCTCTGGCATATGGGGCTGGCGCCCTACTCCTTTGAGCCACAGGTGCTGCCCCAAGACCCAGGATCCTGTTACTCTACGTGTAGTCCATTCACCAGCAGTACTGGAACTACGTGGGAGCTGATCAGAAACGCAGCCTCGGTCCTCAATCCAGATCTGCTGAATCAGGATCTGCATTTCAACGAGATTCCCCAGGTGATTTGTGTGCAGGGTAGAAGTCTGAGAAGCGAATGGGTGGCTCATGCCTATAATCCCAGTGCTTTGGGATCACTTGAGGCCAGGACTCTGAGACCAGCCTTGGCAACAAAGCAAAATCCTGTCTCCATAAAAATGTAAAAAAAAAAAAACTCAAACAAACAACAACAAACAAAACTAGTGGGGAGTCATGTGCCTATAGTCCCAGCTAACTGGGAGGCTGAGGCAGGAGGATCACTTGAGCCCAGGAGTTCAAGGCTACAGTGAACTACAATGGTGCTGCTGCACTCTACCAAGGTGACAGAGCAAGACCTTGTCTATTCAAAAAAAAAGTTCAAGAATTGCTACTCTGCAACTTTGATCTCAAACGTTTAAGGATAGTTTTCCAACATTTTAGATAATACCTGAAGGGTATCATATTATTGAGACATTTGTTTATTTTCACATTTTCAGAAAATCAAATTGCAGTCAGCTAGATTTGATACCAGGAAGAACTATGTATGTGTGTGTGTGTGTGTGTGTATGTATATGAATATATATGAAACTGAGGTTAGTGATTGAGTGCTCTGGCCAGGCTGAACAGGTGAACTGACAGCTCTGAGTCTGCGGAGACAGCACCAAGGCTCAAGTTGGGGGACATCTGCAGAACCATGCTAAAGGTAGAAGAATGGAACCAGGTGTACACAGTAAACATTATTTTGGCTAAAGGAGAAAACAGTTCCACAAACACCATAAACTTTGGCTGATTTCCATAGCAGGGAAGAACAATCAGCTGAGTACAATAGTGTATTTTAGGCCGACTCTTGTTTTATTTTTATTTTTTTTTTGAGACAGAGCCTCAAGCTGTCACCCTGGATAGAGTTCCGTGGCATCACAGCTCACAGCAACCTCCAATTCCTAGGCTCAAGCGAGTCTCTTGCCTCCGCCTCCCAGGTAGCTGGGACTACAGGCGCCTGCCACAACATCTGGCTATTTTTTGGTTGCAGCCATCATTGTTACTTGGCGGGTCCAGGCTGGATTCGAACCCGCCAGCTCAGGTGTACGTGGCTGGCACCTTAGCCCGTTGAGCCACAGGCGCCGAGCCGCCGACTCTTATTTTATAAGGCCTTCTACTTCCATCACTACAGATTCAGTTTTCTGATGTGAAATACAGGACAATGAAAAGAAATTCTGTTTTCTAGGACAGAGGTTCCCACAGTTGTAACTTAGGAACACATGTGTAAACATAAGTCCGTTGGAGATTTTCTTCTATAGGCTTTTAAATTCTAACTTACTCACTGAGATAAAGAACATGGAGGGGTGATCATCATTTTATGAGCAGACTGTATGGTACATGGACAATATAGAAACTTGGGACAATCCTCTTTCAGGATTCTGAAAGGAAGAGTATGAAGCTTGAAGCCTCGTTGTCATAGTTCCTTACCATCACATCACCTTTGGCCTCGAACAAAGAATGCAAAGCAAATTCAGAATTGGTCCCTCCACCTGGCAATGCACTTGAACAGCACAAATTCAGAAGATTCTCCACTGTGGGAACAAGGAGAAGCCACTGCATCAGAGAGAGCCCGATATCCCGGAAAAACGCACCATACGTGGAACTAGTAATCTCAGTGGAATAATTAAGCCTTTTCACCCAGCTCTTCCCAAGTGTCAATACCTCTTTGCTGGAGGTCATGGTTTTCCAGCTCTGGCCAGGGCTTCCATACTAATGTGGCCTTGTGTGTGTCCTGGGCCAGAGCAGAGACATCTTGGAGTTCTGGGATCTCTGCTTGGAATCTCAAGCCAATGTTGATGCGTCTTTAATGACAAGAAAAACAACAAACAGTATAGTCTTTAATTCCATGGCCCAGGCCAAGAGCAATGGTCATGAACTTGAAAAAGAAGGAAACCAGTTCCTTCTGTAAGAAGAATGCAGGGGCATTTCCTTACATTGTGACCCTAAGATTCCAGGCATGGCTTTTATCACTGGGATAAGGAACAGCTTTAAGATTGGAGAGAGCTGTTTGGGGAGCAAGAGAGCCATCAGCCTGGGATTTCACATAGCTCCCAGTAACTGGGAGAGGAAGGGTAGCTACTTCCAAGAGAACAGCTGCCCAGAGCATGGCTGATGGCACCACTTTAACTGAAAAAAAGGTACAAATTCAAAGCATTTATTTTATTTTTATCTCTTTTAGACCACTTTCACATACATTATCCCATCTGAATCTCACCATGATCTATGATATAAGCAAGGCAGTCATAATTATTCCCATTTAAACATGAATCAATGAAAGCCTAGAAAGGTTAACTTGATCAAGAACTGACAACAGTGTCAGAACTCAGGTTTTCTGATTCCTGACCGAATCTACTCATCATGCTACCACCTGGCTTCTTTTCTGGACTTACCCATGAAAAACCACCTTTCCCTGCTATGATATATTCCACTGGATAATTTAAGCATTTAACAAGCCCATTTGGAGACTGGCCAAGTATCTGAGAAAGGGGATGGGGTAAGTGAGGACATTCAGAAGGTGCCTTTAAGGGAGGTGGGCAACCCAGGAGAGATGCCTCTGTGTCAATGAGGATATGAAAGTATATGACTACAACCACGCTGGCCTGGGGAGCTAGAGATGGGTACACTAGGTTCTCTGGATACAAGGCTTCATGCTTTTACTATGCATTTAGTTTTTGACAAAGGCCTTGTACTACTGTACAGGGAAACAATAACACCCAAGAAATAATTATGATCCTTTAATTTAGAACTTCTCTCTCAGTGTACTCTCTGACTATGGAAGTACTAACAACACTTCTCAAGAAGCTTTTCCTTACGGTTCAACATCCACGGTCTGCTCTCCAGGCCCTGGGGTGACTGTCACATTGCTGCCATCAATGCTGTCTGAAACACAAAAACCAGAGATCACTGGTCAACAGGGAAGGTCTGTTGAAGAAAGTAAAGCAAATGAGCAATTACCTAACCAGTCATAGTAGGACTCCTTTCCTAGTGACCCATGCTAGAGTTATTACCCCCAATAGTCCTCAGGGAGCTGAATGGAGTAGTTTGCCCATTTCTCACTCAGAGTGAGAAGCCTCCTGCCCCACATACGTGTGCTAAGCTGCATGGTATCTATGAAACCACTCTTGGTCCAGAAAGAGATCCTGGCTACTGACCTCTCATGGTTAATTTTTATCAAGCATGCAAAAACATCAAGGCAAGACTTTTTTTTAAGAGACAGAGTCTCACTTTATCGCCCTCAGTAGAGTGCTGTGTTGTCACAGCTCACAGCAACCTCCGACTCCCGGGCTTAGCCAATTCTCTTGCCTCAGCCTCCCAAGTAGCGGGTACTACAGGTGCCTGGCTACTTTTTTTTTGCAGTGTGGCTGGGACGCCCTACCCAGTGGGCCACAGGCGCCGCCCGGTGATACCTTTCTATTTGCACCTTCATCCAGGGCATGGTCTTAGGTAGGGGGTGCACACTACAATTGTTTCCTTACAATGATCACTTATGCATTTGTCGCCACAGTAACACCAGGATTTCCTTTTGGATAAGGTCTGTATCCTTCTTATTCTAGGTCTAGCTCAGCCCCTCACACAGTGTCTGGTACCTACACACCTAGCACAGTGTCTGGTACACTCCACAAAAGTCTGTGGGATAAATGAGAAAACTAAAGCAAGCGAGGCCTCCCAGGGCAATACCCAGTACGGATAGGAGCGAATCCCCAGGGCCCCCAAGGAGGCCAAAAGGGGCGACTCACTGGAGCGGCACAGCAGCACCCGCGGCGTGGGCGTCAGGGGTGTCAGGGGCAGCTGGGGGTGGGCGCCGGGGCCGTGCCCGGAGATGAGGACATTGCTGAAGAGCCCCGAGCCCTGGCGCACTGGGCTCAGCATGGGCGGGGGCGTGTAGGGGGGCAGCTCGTGGGTGGGGTCCAGGAGCAGGTGATCCCCTAGGACGCGCGGCGAGCGCAGCTGGCTCTGGTAGAGGGTGGCGCCCGAGTAGGAGGCTGCCGGGACCGGGGTGTAGGAGGGCGGCGGCGGGATGAAGAGCGGCTCTGGCCGGTGCCGGAACTTCTTCTTCTCCTGCACGGTCTTCAGGGGCTCCTCGGCTTTGGGTGGGCCGGGCGGATGCTTTCTGGGGATTTCCTGAAACGCAAAGAGGGAGCTGATTAAGTTCTCAGGCTTTCCCTCACAGGCCATTTGCACAGGTTCCAGAAAGGGGTTTTCTCCTGTCCTAACGGGGGCTCCTCGCCGCATCACTCCTCCCACGCTGACCACATCCATTCCAGGCAAAGCGAGTTCCGGGGCTTGACTCGGGAGAAGAAAACTCTGGTTTTCCCTACCGTCTGGAAAGAGCTGGGGTTGGTAAGAACAGTGGGCGAGACAGAAGCAATAAATTCGAATTCTTGATTGCTTATCACTACATCCCCATCGGATTGAATGGAATTCAGCTGAGTGGGCTCTTTAATGTCCCCCCTGCTCCTCAGGGACAGACATCAGGGACAGATAACACATGTTCTGAGAAGCGGACGGAATAATCATTCAGGGAGGCTGAGGGGCAGGAAGAGGGGGTTTGCCTAGCCAGGGCTCCCAGGGCCAGCGACCTCCACTGGGCCCTCCCAGGTGACGTTCAGGATGGGAGAGCCGTCTGTGGTCGTTAGGGACCCGTTAGTGCGCTCTCCTAAAGACGGGACTGGATAGCCTCCCTCACCACCCGCCGCTAGTGGCTGGTGGCTCATGTGTAGCAAGCCCTCCTCCTGGTTTGGCTTCCTGTCAGCAGAGTTAGTTTGTTCTAACGGCAGCGGAACCAAGCACAGTCTGGAAGGAAGGGAGATTTGCCACATGGATACATATATACCAGTAAGTAAACAAATGCACGTAAATGGGTGAGCAGGGCATGCCGAAGCCAAACAGAAACAGGCTTGGGTTGTGTGCTAGCATCAGTCCAGAGAAGGTAAGAGCTGGGTGTGGCTGGGAGAGGCGGTGCCATACCTGCAGAAAGAGGTCTAGGGAGTCTGTGGTACCCTCCCAGGCCTTGTCAGCCAGGGAACAGTCACAGCCACAGTTCCTGGTGATTCCTGTGCCCAAGGTGGAGCCTGAGTAGGAGGCAGCAAGGGGTGATGGGAAGGGTTGGCCATGGTCATGTGACCAGCTGTCTCAGGCCATGTGACCTGCTCCTCAGCCTCCGGCACCTCAGGCTCTGTCCCCTCCTGTGCGCCTCTGGTCTTCCGAGATGCTCCCTAACCTCCAGGAGCGGCGTCCAGGAGGAGAGGGCCTCAGCGCGGAGGTGCAGGGCCACTCCTCGCCCCCAGGGGGCTCTCCGGACGCCGGCGCCTGCCCCTCCGCCCCCTCTCCCCACCAGAGGGCTCCTCAGCATCTCCGGCTGAGGAGAACCGGGAGAGGCCCCGGCCCCTCAACTGGGGAGCAACCCTGTTGCTGGGTAACTGATGAGGTCACCTGAGTACATGCAGACTCATGTGAGCTCAACCCTGCACTGGAATCCAGACCTCTCCGCACAGGGCCAGAGGTCCCTTTTGGGCTCCCTCTCCTCCGGCCTTCTGTCTTGTTACTTCAGCTCAAAGCCCAGATTTTCTGATCCCCCAGGCAAGGCTCTGAGCCACTGGGCCCGCGAAGCCACCCACGGTGCCCACCTGGGTGTCACCTGACAGGAAGCATTTACACTGTTCCACCCCACCAAACTATCTGGACTGAGGACAGGGCCAAGCCCTGACAGGTTAAAAAGCTCCTGCCCATAGAGAAGGATGAGAAGCACTGATGAGCCCAATCCCCTCCAGGTCAGGGGCGGAAACGCGGGCTCTGACAGGAGGAGGCCTCAGCTGTTTTCATCCCAGCTGCCAGGAGCAGAGCTGGGATTAGAATACAGGGCTCCTCCCTGGACGCTTTAATTTCTTTACATGAAATGCCAGGACCTTGCTCACAGTTACTCTATCCCACCTGTGTACTTCCATTTCAGCCTGTCTCCTAGCTCATGCTGTCTCCCTCACCTTTCCATTAAGCCAAGTTCATCCCTTCCTTCAAAACTCCCTAATGATGGTCTCCTGAGCAAACTCATACCAAACTCCCTTGCCTCTCCCCAGCCCCTAATTACTTAAGCTACCCAGGTATCATTCCACCCAGCCACACCCAGGGCACTGGGTTCTCAGATGCCCTCGTCCTTCTCTCACCATCTTGAATTGGGAGTGGGTGGGTGTGCTGCTTGGGACTCTAACCCCCCAGTGACTAGGAACCCTTGCTCAAGAGTTCCCCAAGGGTAGAAATTGTCTCTGCTCTGGGCAAAGAAGGAGCCTGGATACACCATTTCATTTCTCTGCCTGTCACTGGCCCCAGTCCTACTCACTTAGGAGAATCTTCACCCAGAGGTTGTCCATCAGGCTCTCTCCTTCTGAGACCTTGATATTACACAAGGAACTAGAAAGGTTCTTTCTGGACTTTGCTAGTTCTCTTAATTACCCTCCCTACCTCTATGCTGGCCCAGTTTTACCCTCATGCCTCCGGATTTTCAGCAGCCACCTATTCTCTAATGACAAATCTGACCCCAACAGCACTTTGTAGGAAGGGGATAGGTCTGATACAGCCAACCACATAAATGCTCTAGGGGTGATAAAGAAGGGGGAGAGAGAGAGAGAGAGAAACACTGCTCCACAGCCAAGCTAAGCTGCTTGGGTGAAGCACTTAGAACTTGAGAAAGTGGAGAACTGAACACTGAGTGAGAAATACACATCTCTTTGCTTTCCTGAGACCGGGGGTGGGTGGCTTTCAGTGGAACTACTTTGAGAACTTTAACATATTAGGTTCTCTGGGATATTAGAGCAGGTGTGAAACTAAAATATTAAGCATCTGGTAATGCTGATCATCAGAATAGATTCCAGGGTTTGCCTGGAGGCCATGCTGTGCCATGGGTTACTTTTCTAATTGGTGAATTTGGGAGGCCTGGAGATCTTGAGGAAGGGACCAGACCCTGGGGCAACAGCTATTTATTAATTAGGACAGTATTTCCCTATTTTAGTAACTGGTATGGTTGTTATTAGGGATTACCAGCTGAATTATCATCTCTGCTTAAACTTGGGAATATCTTCAGGTCTTTCAGAATCTAACCCAGACCAGCAGCCTGGTAGAGTAACAGGCATTAATGGGCAGGGGGCAGTGTGGACAAGATGGCTTGCCAAGGTGGCCACAGAGGCTCAGCCCTGAAAGGCAAGTGACTTTGGGAGAGCCACCCCATCTCTAAGAAAGCAAAGGGATGTCCCCACCCCAGGCAGGTGGGCCAGAGCAGCAACTCACAGCAGGCGTGCGGGGGGCAGCCCCTTGGGGTGAGTGTGGGGGAGAGAGGGTCATCCTCACGAGCACAGGCATCTCGTCGTCCGACATCGAGCTGGCTGGCTTGTCTCTGGCGGAGGGGGCGGCAACGGTGCTGTTGGTGAAGCCCTGAGAGCTGGGCTTGGGTGGGAGAAGCTTGACAGGGACAGACACGGGCATGACCATAGGTGTGAGGCTTTCTGCCTCAGGAGGGAGCTGCGGTGGCGGCTGGGGCGGAGGCGGCAGTGGCGGCTGGGGCGGAGGCGGCGGGACCTTCTCTCCTTCCTCCTACACAGACAATAAAGGCTTTGATCCTGGGCTAAGAGCAGCTCTCACAAAGGGGGGATACACTTTGCTTTTCCCAAAAGGTTCCAAGGCATCAGGTGTGGTAATAAGAGAACCACTGCAGGGCGATTTCCTTCCTGCAACCCTGAGTCCCTTGGCTGCAGTGATGGTGGTGGGTGGTAGACAAGGCCATGCACTTTATTTTCTACAGTAATAAATCTTGACCATGCATCATCTGTATATTAAAATATTGCAAACATGTTGTGTGTGTGTGGCTGTAATTGCTTTTAAAGAAAAGGACCTGGGCTTGTAATCAGTTCAAAAAGTGTATGATCTTGTACAGAAGTTTTTAATTCTATGGGCCTTGGTCTACTCATTTGTCAATAGGCATTCCATGTTAAATTTTATCTATGTTAGGAAACCACATTGGAAATGCAAAACATGTTACTTTTAACAAGTGAAGACAAAGCTTTTTTTTTTTTTCTTTTTTTGAGACAGAGTCTCAAGCTGGCACCCTGCGTAGAATGCCATGGCGTCACAGCTCACAGCAACCTGTAACTCTTGGGCTTAAGAGATTCTCTTGCCTCAGTCTCCCAAGTAGCTGGGACTACAGGCGCCCGCCACAATGCCCGGCTGTTTTTTTTTTTGTTGTTGTGGTTGCCATTGTTGTTTTAGCTGGCCTGGGCCGGGTTTGAACCCTCCAGACTCCGTGTATGTGGCCGACGTCCTACCCACTGAGCTATGGGCGCCGCCAAGACTTTTTAAAAAAATCTGTCAAGGCCAGGAGATGGGGTGATCTGGGTAATCCAAACTTTTGGTTAACAGAGAATTAAAAGACTTAAATTAAGGCCAACAATATTCAAAGAATTCTGAGAAAATTCTTTGAACTATAAAACTCATGGATAGTATACTACCTGGATATCCTACCTAAATAACCCAGATGGTATTTAAGGAGCTTTGGATGCTACAGCCAAACACCGCTGCACTGGTGAACTGAAAATTCTTTCTCTAGCCATTGGCCACTGATCTGGAAGACCCCAGGGGCCCTGGTCTTGGGTGCTTCAAGCAGAAGTTAAAAATATTATTACACATTTTCCTTTGCTGTCTTCTCAGTATAGAGAGGCTGGGATCCCTTAGAAGTCTTTCTAGAAGCTCTGTTTTAACCCTTGGAGGAGTAAGGGCTGTTTGACCTGGCTGGCTCCCTGGGTCAGAGCTTAAGTATTTTTGCCAAGGGAGGATAGTGCCTCTCCTCACAGGGCTCACCTCACTCTGACGGCGGCAAAGCAAAGCAAGCAACACATGGCCTGGGAAGGATTGGATGCTGGCTCCTGCTAACCTGTTTGAGGCTGGGGGAGGCCCTCATTCCCCCATGGGACCGCATGTGGCCATTCAGGGCAGGCAGGTTCTTGAACTCCTTCAGGCAGATGGAGCATGTCAGCTTGTTCTTGGCATCAAACTGCTCCCCAAATACTCCTTTGGCTTGGCCACTGGTCAAGGGTAGGGCCAAACGGAGAGGACAGACATGTTGAGAAGGGGAAACAGTGACATCACAGGACCGCATACCCACAGCTAGCCCAATTTTATTCATCCAGTGCTCCCAGGTCCATGGCCTCACTTTTATTACCCCCATACTCTTCAGAGAACTAAGCCCAATTTATAGATGAAAAACTGAGACGCAGAGTGGGAAAGGCCTTACTTGAAGTCATGTAAGAGTTGAATAAAATGTCCTTCATTCCAGGCCTCCAGGCACTGGGTTTTCCCCACCTATGGCTCTAATGACCTTTCCAGGGTCACCAGGAGCCCACCTTCTCCAAAAGCCAAGTTCATAGAGACTTGTCTAAGTCCTCTGGGCAGCCTCCACATAGCACGTTTCAGCAGTTTCTCAGGTTCTGGCTAAATCTCTAAATGCCCACCAGAGGAGTAAGCAAGTCTGTCCTATACACCGCTGTATTTTCAAAGCCTCACTCTATGCCTGGCACTCAATACATGTTCATTAAATGAATGGTTTTGGAGTCAATCACAGCATGGTTACTTACTTGATGGTAACAATCAGTGAGCTCTCTGAGCCTCAGTTTTCTCATTTGTAAAATGATAGCTAACAGTTATTCACTGCTGACTATGTGCAGGCAAATGGTAATCGTAGCTACCTTCACTGGGTTACTTCACTACAAAGCATAACATGTAATGCCTAGGATACAATGAATACTCAAAAATAAAAACTCTGTTATTATTTTTACACACTTCTTCAAGGAACTGACCTTGAGTTTAGAAATGCAGCATGAAACAACCCAGGAAAACTTCCAAAATACCAACAAACCTCTACGCAACCTACCTTGACTCAGGGGACCCTGGCTGGGCTCGCCCATCAGGTAGGTGCATCTAATTTTGAGCCAAGCAGGACACCGAAAAAAAAAGAAGAGAAAAAAAAATGTGTTTCTGAAAGGAGGTGTCCTCCAGTGGCAGAGCAGGGAGATGGCCCCTCTCTCCACCTCTTGCCAACCCCGCTCACATCCACATATGCCTCTTTCTTCCAAACCCCACTTCTTTCCTTAATTGCTCTTTGACGTGGTACCACTGCCTCACTCTCGCAGCTGTCGCCAGCCAGAAACTCGCAATCTTCCACCGCATTCTGTCCTATTGTCCCAGTGCATCCACTCAGTACACAGACAGGCTCCATTCCCACTAGGGACACAGACAGAAATGCTGGCTGGCACAGCATCATGTAGAGAGACCTGCTGGCATTCTTTCTTAAAATCCTTGGGCATGTCATCTCAATTTTATATTCGCCAAAACTCTCAGTTCCAACCAGCTCTGAGCCTTAGACAAAACTAAGTCAGGGGGAAGTTCATCTCTGGCCCTCTATCTCCACCAGGGGCCTCTCTCACCCAACCAGTTCCTATTTTCTCCTCCCAAGAATCTGTTGTCACGTGAGTGTAGCACTTGGAACATGGCAAGACATGAACAGCGCCTAGCACACTGTAGGTCATTTAGTGGTCAAATACTTCTGGGAACTAATCAAGGCTTAACCATGGTGCATAGGATGAATCTGGCCTGCAGACATGTTTTGTTGTTGTTGTTTTTAGATCCTGAATGAGCATGCCACTGGATAGGGTATCTGCTCTCTAGTCCACCACCGTTGCTACCACTCCCTACTATTTCATACCAGACTGTTGTGCTTATTCACTTTACTAGTCTGGATCCTGTGAACAGCTAAGGTTTTTTTTATCTCTGCAACTATGAGAGGTATCCTCTTGGGAAGACTCACAATGCATACTAGCCCATTAAAGGCCATAAGAACCCCTGCAGTATAGCAACTTGCTTCACTTTAGGAAACCCCAAATTTATTTATCCTGAGAATCCATTGTTTCCTTAGCAATATCCATTAAACATTCTGTGGGACTGCTATTCTGAGCCAATATGTTTTCAGAAATGCTGTCATTATGGCTCCCTCCCCAAGGGGGCCCAAATATAGATCCAAGGGGCTGAGATATCCCCACCCCCTGACATCTGACTCAAGGTCTTGATCATTACATGATCATTTAGGACATCTTCTTAGTGTGTTTCTGTGGGCAAAGGACTACACCCAAGTTGATTTTGTATTCCAAAATCTGGCCTATCTATGTCTAATGCTGGGCACAGACAGCGCTCGGCACATATAGGTTAATATCTGCGGAATGAATAAAGAAAAAAAGGGTTGAAGGGGATGGAGAGAGGACTGGGCACTGCAAAGACAGGGCCCTGGATGACCCTGTAGCACTCTGAGATACTGGAAGAAACCTCCACAGGGAGAATACCTGGGGCCACATGGCACTGGGAGACAGCTGCTGATGCTGAGGCCCCATGTTGTTGAGGTGGACTCCACTGGGGGAAAGGAGCGGACGATGAGGAAGGGCACTACTGACTCGGGTCAGGTCCGAGCTTGCTGGGTCTCCCATTCCTGTGTCAGGAGTCCCCAGGTCCCCGTGAGAGCTCGGCATAGTCTGGGCCTGCCTGTCGCTGGGATAAGTCTTTAGCTGACTATCGTCACGCTGCTGGTGCTGGGGCAGGTGGCTCTGCTGGTAGAGGGGGTGGCTGTAGGACTGCTGGGGCTCTTGGTAGTAGTACTGGGGCATGGAGCCCAGCTGAATCAGCTGTACAGCGTGCGCCTGCTCCGGCGTGTACTGGTGCGGGTCCCTGTGATAAGAAGGGGGCTGTAGGTGCATCTGTGGCTGCTGCTGCTCTTGCAAGTGCTGCATCATGGGTTGGGACTGATAATACTGAGGTATCTGCATTGAACCCTGCCGCTGCTGCAGTTGGAGCTGCTGCTGCTGCTGCTGCTGAGGCTGTGCTGGGCGAATCTGCTGTGGCTGTGGCTGCATTTCTTGCATGGAGAGACGCTGCTGCCCGCCTTGCTGCTGCTGCTGTGGGTAATACTGGTGCTGCTGCATCTGTTGCATGTGCTGTGACAGCATCTGTGGGGCCTGCAGTGGCTGTCCTCCCTGCCCCGGCATGGGAGCCAGTGGCTGCTGGTAGTCATAATACAGGTGCCCTTGGGTAGGGTGCTGCCCGACCTGAAGAGCTGGCTTGGACAGCCCACCAGTGAAGCCAGGGTGAGGCTGCTGGGCCACCTGCTGGTAGCGAGAAGTGATAGCCGGTGCTGGGGGCTCCATGGGCTTCTGAGACAGCAGCTGGCGGAGGGCACTGTCAGGGGCTCCATCCATCACTGCTGACTGGGTGTGCAGCACCTGGGCCATATTGTTGACCTGAATCCGCAGGTTTTGGTTGGCAAACACCTGGGTGAAAGAGTCCAGCTTGTGTAACACACCGCTGGTAAGCTTCTGGGTCCGGATCTCACTGGCCTGGGAATAGGTATATTGGTAGCCATCAGTGGGCTCAGACTGGGCTGGTGCTCCCCACATCATATTTGAGTTGGCCAGGTTGCCACGCAGCTGGACATGGTTTCCAGGCCCTGCATGGCCTCCCCATGCTCCCTGCCTCGAGGTATCCATTTGGCCAAGGTTTTTGGAGCCAGTAGGCAAGCCCAGACCATCCCGTGTGTCTTGAGGGAAGTGGGGGGAGATGGGCGAGACCTGAGGGGCATCCATTCCACCCCCTGTGACTGTATTCCCATAGTTGTGGTTCAGCCCGCTGTGGATGCCAAGTGGTGGCTGTTGGTAGAAAAGGTTTTCACCACTGTGGGCCACGTGGTTGGTCTTGTACAGTTGCTGATCCCCCATGGTGTCTGCCTTAGTTGTCAATGTCCAGCCACAAAACCATAAAAAAGGTAAATGAAACAAATCCAAAAGGACTGAGACCCTGAGAAGCTGAGAGAAAGTGTCTGCGCTACTCCACGGCTGACATGTCTGTGAACGTGGCTGGAGCCAGGTGTTCCTGTTGGCCTGTACCAACCATGTGCAGAGTAGGGGCTTTTACATCCTCGCCCGGGCTAAGATATGGACCAAACACCACTGTTGTGAGGAGAGGCTGCTCACACCTGCAAGACAAGATACAAAAGACAGGAAAGGATTTACTGGATGTTCTGTGACAAGCAGTTGTATCTACTATGATCAGTTGTAAAAATTACGAAAGGAGACTTTTGATTAAAAATACCTAGTGTTGGCTGGGTGTGGTGGCTCACGCCTATAATTCTAGCACTTTGGGAGGCTGAAGCAAGTGGATTGCCTGAGCTCAGGAGTTTAAGACCAGCCTGAGCAAGAGCGAGACTCCATATCTAAAAAGTAGCCGGGTATTGTGGCTATTGTGGCCACAAAATGTGGCCAAGTAGTTCCAGCTACTTGGGAGGCTGAGGCAAGAGGATCGCTTGAGCCCAGGAGTTTAAGGGTTCCTGTGAGCTGTGACACCACAGCACTCCGCCCAGGGTGAAAAAGTGAGACTCTGTCTCAAAAAAAAAAAAAATAAAAAAAAAAAATAAAAATAGCCCATGTTATACACTCCACACCCTTTACACTGACCCTGCAGATGTTGACTCTCACTTGTGATAGAAGTCTTTTACTTTCATGCCATTGTTCAAGGGCTCATTAGTTCATTGATTGGTTAATTCATTGTTTTGCTCATTGATTAATTCATCTGTTCTTCTGGGACTCGGCTATTGGAAGCCCAACACTATTCTAGGACCTGTGGGAAATACAAAGACATTTACGATGTGCATTAATCAATTTCTCTGTTCTACAAATATTTATCAGACACCTACTAACTGTAAGGCACAATGCTAGGAAATGATTAAGACATGGGGCCTACTCTAAAGGAGCACATTGCTAGAAAAGGTGATGAATCACATGAATAACTATAATACAAAGGGAGAGAGATGCATGTGATAAGAGACACAGAAATTCAGGGACTGGAGAGCTTATTTGTAGCAGAGGAACAGAAGTGAAGAAGGTTTCAAGGAAGAGTACTGTACACATTAGTTTGCTTGTCAGGATAACATCTCCCTGCTCAGGCTTTAGGACCTGGTCATATCCAGATGTGTATATTGTACATAAATTAAAACGTTTATTTTAAGAAGTTTCCCAGCACCACTATTTATTTATTTATTTTATTTATTTATTTATTTATCTTTTTAAGACAGAGCCTCAAGCTGTCACCCTGGATAGAGTGCCGTGGCATCACAGCTCACAGCAACCTCCAATTCCTGGGCTCAAGAGAGTCTCTTGCCTCCGCCTCCCAAGTAGCTGGGACTACAGGCACCTGCCACAATGCCCAGCCATTTTTTTTTTTTGGTTGCAGCCGTCATTGTTGTTTGGCGGGCCCGGGCTGGATTCGAACCCGCCAGCTCAGGTGTACGTGGCTGGCGCCTTAGCCCCTTGAGCCACAGGCTCTAGCCTATTTATTTATTTTTTGTTTGTTTCGTTTTTTTTTTTTTTTTGAGACAGAGCCTCAAGCTGTCACCCTGGATAGAGTGCTATGGCATCACAGCTCACAGCAACCTCCAATTCCTGGGCTCAAGCGAGTCTCCTGCCTCTGCCTCCCAAGTAGCTGGGACTATAGGTGACCGCCACAACGCCTGGCCATTTTTTTTGGTTGCAGCTGTCATTGTTGTTTGGCGGGCCCGGGCTGGATTCGAACCCACCAGCTCAGGTGTATGTGGCTGGCGCCTTAGCCGGTTGAGCCACAGGCGCCAAGCCTATTTATTTATTTTTTGAGACAGAGCTTCAAGCTGTCACCCTGGACAGAGTGCCGTGGCATCACAGCTCACAGCAACCTCCAATTCCTGGGCTCAAGCGAGTCTCCTGTGTCTGCCTCCCAAGTATAGCTGGGACTACAGGCGCCCACCATAACGTCCGGCCATTTTTTGGTTGCAGCCACCATTGTTGTTTAGCGGGTCCGGGCTGGATTTGAACCCGCCAGCTCAGGTGTACGTGGCTGGCGCCTTAGCCCATTGAGCCACAGGCGCTGAGCCCAGCACCACCATTTAGAGATACATTTCCAATATAATCTAATCATTGATGTTTATTAATTATTTATCCAGATTAGTAATACATTTGTTGTTTTGATCAATTGCAGCCTATTAATAGTCATAATGATAACTGAAACCACAGGCAATTTTAATCCTTAAAGCTTTATGATTTCAGGAAATTAAAGATGTTTCAACTTTTTAATTTTTTTTATTTTATTAAATTATAGCTGGGTACGTTAATGCAATCATGGGGTACAATGTGCAAGTTGTCTCAACTTTATATAAGATTGTCAGAGGAAGGCTCGGTGCCTGTGGCTCAACGGGCTAAGGCGCCAGCCACGTACACCTGAGCTGGCAGGTTCGAATCCAGCCTGGGCTGCCAAACAACAATGGTGGCTGCAACCAAAAAAAATGGCCGGGCGTTGTGGCGGGTGCCTGCAGTCCCAGCTACTTGGGAGGCGGAGGCAGGAGACTCGCTTGAGCCCAGGAATTGGAGGTTGCTGTGAGCTGTGATGCCAGGGCCCTCTATCCAGGGTGACAGCTTGAGGCTCTGTCTCAAAAAAGAAAAAAAAAAAAAGATTGTTAGAGAAGTATGATAAGGAAACAAAAAAAAGGGTGTTAAGCCTAAAAACATATTACATATATTACATTAGGATGAAGGTTAGTGAGGGAACTGGTATAGTGTTTAGATTCCACAGGATAAATTTAAAACACTGATGTAATAGTTTTACTTAAAACTATCAATGTTTACAATATACTAGAAACTGCATCTTTTACAAGTGTATGATAAAAAATGCAGATGTAAACTTAAAAATGTGTGAGAGGTTATAGAGTTTTATGAGACTCTTGTAAAAAGTTTGAAGTCCATTGCAGTCATTCCTCTCCTCCTGGGAGTGAGCTGAGTTGGTTTGTTCCTTTCTGAAGCACAAGGGAAAAATGGAGAACTTCAGAGTGAGGGGTCTGGTTGGTGGTGGCAAAGGCGGCCAAAGGTGGCAGGAGCAGACCCTGAATGGAAGTTAAGCCGTGAGCAGAGAATGGGTGTTCTAAGTGGAGGCACGAGGAAGCTGGGTGCCACAGTGCTGTGTTTCAGAAGCAGGGAGACTAATTCCCCGTGATGCGCGCAGGGTGTCCCAGATCACCTGGGAGCTGGTTACAAACGCTGAACAGGCTCCAGCTAAGATTTACTCAGTCAGAATCTGCCTTGTACCGAGATGACCTTCACCTCAAACTGAGTTGAGAGGCACAGTATCGGCAGATTCTTGCTACCTCCAGTTTAAGACCTAAACTCAGATACTGTGACAAGGGAGAAAGGAAACATCCTCTGTATTGCCAAAGGGGCCTGACTCCTTCCTTGAAATGCCCTGTCCTTTAGGGACTTGTGGCCCAGTCTGAGGAGACATCCCTCCTTTCCTCACACAGAATTTGCCCCTTGACAGCCTCATCCACCACCCATCACTCCCAATGACCATCCCCAGCTCAGCTGGTCTGAGCTCATGCTCAGCTGCTTACTCATCATCACTATTTCCAGTTGAAAAGCAAGGCAACATCATTTCTCCTGAATGAGATTCTGTCTCAGTGAGCTCTTTCTTTGAATCCGCCATGCTCCCTTCTACCACAGGACCTTTGTACATGCTACTCCCTCTACATCTAGCCAATATATATCCTTCAGATCTCAGCTCAAACTACACATTCTCAGAAAGTTCACCAGGACCCAAAACCCATGTCTACAAAGAGTCCCCTTCCTACAAGTTCTCATTAGATCATATTCCTTTGACTCTTTCTTCTCCCTTAACCAACCAACACATCCTTTCAGTTTACTTCCTAATACTTTCTTAATATTTAGTTTTCTATGGTCCCACTATTACCATGCTTGTGCAAGACACTATCTGTTTTCTGGACTATTCCAACAGTCTTCTAACTTGCCTTCCTGTCTCCACTCGTGTCCATTCTCTACATAGTAGCAGTAAAACAACTTCTCAATATGTAACTCTGACCCCATCATCCCACTATTTAAAAGCTTTGATGGCATCCTAGTGTTAAGTTAAATATAAAGCCCATTAATCAGGCTGAAAGGCCATAAATAATCTATCTTTAGCCTCCTACTATATTCCTCTTCTCCCTCTTTTTGTTCCTCTGCTGTCCTCTCCAACCTAGGCCTGCTGGTCTGTTCTCAGTTCTTTGAACCTGCCATGCTCCTTTCCACCACTGGGACTTTGCATATGCTTTTACCTCCATTTAAAGAGCTTGCCCCCTTGCCCCCTTCATCTTGCCAAGTATTGGGCATTTTTCAAATCTTAGCTCAAACAATGCTTTCTCAGAAGCTCACCCTAACTCCAATGCTCAAGTCTATATCAGGTTTCTTTCTTATACATTCTCATAAAACCATATTCCTTTCCTTTAGACTACTGTTCTCAGTTTGTAATTGTACTTCCACAAGGGCAATTACTTGATGAATGGATCTTTCCCTAATAGACCAGGCACCAGGTCTGTTTTTATCTGTGATTCTATTCCCAGAACCTACTGTAAAGCCCAGTACATCAGGACCTCCAATAAGGAATTGTTGAAGGAAGGGTAATGTTTGATGAATATAAATCATTGAATGAAAAAAAAAATTAGATGACAATGATCAAGTGTTCCAATGAGTTGAGACAGGCAAAAAAAGATACTCAGTATGGGTGGAGCAGATGTTAAGTTCTCTTAGAGAATGAACAGATTTCACCTAGTCCTGTTGGACCGATAGGGTTTACAGAAGTGGAGAGGACCAGAAGAGTATTCTGGATAAAAGAAAGCATGAATAAAGGGATTGAGTTGGGTACAGGAGTCCATGCTAGGGTGTCATGTCCTTGTCAGGAACTCATCATCAAAAATCAACTGAATATGTAAGGTAGGGTTAAATTGTGGAGGGCCTTAAAATGATATCCAACAGTGTTACCCTGTGGGCATTAGGCCTGATGATTTCAGAACGCCCTACCCAGCTTAAACTTCTCCACTTAAGCACTCTAGAAAGTCTTCCATAAAGTCACCTCCCCAGGAAGAATTACTTGTTGAAACTCATCAGTCTTTGACCATTATTGATTTCATGTACCTCTACCATGGCCCTGCTGGTGGAATGGAAACTAGATAATTTAACTTCTGTTGACACGTTTGCTTTGTTAAGTCCTTTCAAACTGCTGGGAAGAGGAATTACTTTGTATTCTGAGCTACAGGAATCTATTCTTTATCCGTTGATATTTTTGGAACTGAAATGTAGTTTCTTATAGCATAGACCCTCAGACGGAACCCTGGGTGGATTCCCAAAGTATGAGGTTCCTGGGCTAGCAACATCAGCATCTCTGGGGAACTTATAAATGCTAATTCTTAAGTCCCATCCAGACTCACTGGATCAGAAACTCTGGTTGAGACCCGGCAGTCGGATTTAACAAGCCTTCCTGGTGAGTCTGATGCACACTCAAGGTGAAGATGATTGGCTTAGAGGTCATCTAATCTCTCAACAAACAGATGAAGAAACCAAGTCCCAGAGTTGTAACTTCTAGGCCTTGAACAGTGCTTGGTTTATAGTAGGCAATGAAGAGTCATTTGTTTAATGAAATAGAGGGAAAACGACTTCCCTAAAATGACATAGGAAAATAATGGCAAAACCATGTGCCACTTATTTTACATTACGTTTATATATTCTTTTGAATAGGTACTATATTCACATGGTTCAAAATTCAAAAGCTTAAAAAAGATATATAGGCTCGGCGCCTGTGGCTAAGTGGGGCTAAGGCGCCAGCCACGTACACCTGAGCTGGCAGGTTCGAATCCATCCCGGGCCCGCCAAACAACAATGATGGCTGCAACTGAAAAATGGCCGGGCGTTGTGGCGGGTGCCTGTAGTCCCAGCTACTTGGGAGGTGGAGGCAGGAGACTCACTTGAGCCCAGGAATTGGAGGTTGCTGTGAGCTGTGATGCCACGGCACTCTATCCAGGGTGACAGCTTGAGGCTCTGTCTCAAAAAAAAAAA